>JACGDI010005865.1:66792-82087 GCA_014898725.1 Jacaranda copaia
TAGAAAATTATGATTAACCCCAAATTGATCAAAACTATACACAATTAAGTATATAAAAATTATAATTTAACCTATAAAATTTTTAAATAATTAATAATACAAAATTCATAAAAATTTTAATTAACCATGAAATCATATTTTATAAATAAAATAAATAAAATTTTAGGGGCGTTACAGTATAATTGTGATTATAGGGTCTTTTGAGGATTTTGGCTATGGACCTATTCTTTTGGTTAGGTGCTATGGAGCTTGGTTCCACGAACCAATAAGCTGTGACTGTATCTTTGAGGTTACGAAGGTGAGGGTCTAACCTCTTGGGTATTTGTTTTATGCCTTGTGAGGATTTGCCAATGTGGCACTTTCTTACACCTATCTGTCATTGTGATAAACCCCTGAGAGGGTTAAACTAATTTTTGTACTGTACTACATCTTGATTATTGACATCTGTGAATTGCTATAGATTTCAATTGTTATTCGTAAATTGATGTGTATACCTTTGTGAGGGTTGATCTGTTAACTATACTTCTAACATGAGCTTAGCTTGTCTGTTCTAGTACCCAAAACTCTCTTCTATTATCTGACAGTTTTGCTATCTGACCACTCTATTATCAATTACTATTTTGTTAACTATTAACGTTCCATATCTATCACCATTCTATATTTCATTCGTATGGCCTTGCTGGCATTTGTTATTACTCATTTGGTTATATGGGATAAATTTTGAACTTTCGTTCTCAACTATCGAGCTTGGGACATGCCATTAAGTTGATCCCAGCTATTAAGCTCGGGATGTGCCGTTAAGTTGATCCCAGCTATTAAGTTGTTCCCAGTTGTTATGCTCAAGGCATGTTGATAAGCCTAGAATGATTGAATGATTGAAATAAGGAAAATCTGATGTGCATGTCCTGTTCTAATTCGTTGGATTGCATTTGTTATCAAACTATTTTGTTTTGAGTATATTTCAATTGGTTGCATTTTACTCATGGAGCAATAAGGATGGTATAGTTTCTTGGTCTAGAATAGGTTGTTGTACGAGCTGTTTGTATTTTTTCCCAAATTGATTCGATTGAGACGGACAATTCCTCTTGAACAAATCTAGTTGAAAAAATCCAGAGCCGTTCAAGCCGACAATCAAAACTCCTGAGCTAGTACCTACTAATAACTTTGAATTCATTAATGCCTATGTATCCTGACTATCTATAATATGTTTATGGAGCAACAAGGTAAGAGAGACTCCTGGCAACTAAACCTATTGTTGCCTATATTGTACTATGCTCATGTTCTGACTGTTAAATTTTGTTTTGTTAAGTTGTTTCTTTCTCAGCAAAACCCCACTATTTGTTATTGAAATTATCCCTCACTAAGTCCTTTGGACTTACCCTCTCGTTTTATCCTTGCTTTTCTCGAATAGGAGTAGATGAAGGACTTGGACTTTCGGTGTGGACTGGAGATCATATGTTTTTGTAATAAAGCAAGTAGTTATATGTGTATATAGGTTCACTTGTATGTTAAGCTTGACTTAGAAATATTGTGATATGTCAAGTTTGAAACTAGTGTTTGTAGTATGTATGTAATGATGAATGTTATGGGATCAGTCATGGCATGTATTTAGCACTTCTATTGTAGTCTACTTAAGTTGGAGTGCATTGTTATCTCTAATGTGCTTTTGTCATAATCCGTATAAGTTGAAGCAGGTTGCTGTCTCTAATAATTTTGAGGATTTTTCTTATGGGCCTATTATCTTTTTTTTATGTGTTATAATTTAAGTTTGAATTCAACGTGGCATCTCAACTTAGGGGGTTATTCTGAGAGGGGGTGCTATAATAATACTAATTGAAAATTAAATAAAAAGATACAAATTGATACCATATTAGCATGCCCAACACATACATATATAAGACAATATTATTTTTTGGAATTTTGCAAACTTTTTGGCTAATAAACAATTATAAAATAACAAATTTTCAACTAGCAAATGAAGTCGATGTAGAGCATTGCAATGGTCATCCTGTTTTAATGATCAGACAATTTTAAATACTGAATAATTAAGTCCAATATTTATTTTTGTTAAAGATTTAAACAATGACAAAGTTTCTTTTTATTGTAATTAGTCATATATTTGAATTTAATATATGTTTATTTTTCCAAAACTTTATCATGCTGAATACTTCGATATATATTTCTATACATACTTAATTTTATATGAATTAATTATATACATTATTGTAATATGATTGTCGTGTTGGTACCATGCCATATCTTAGAGTTTTAAATTTGGTGTGTTACTGTGTTTGTATCATTGTGTTAATATCTTACATCATAGGTCAAAAATAATTATGGAATAGAGTTAAGCTAGACTGTCATTTTTACATGTTTTTTTAGGAGATCAATGGGGTAGATAACTTAATAAAAAGCAAACATGAGCAACATATTTGATCTAGTGGAACACAAAACCATGGAAGAGTATAGAACTAGAACATCTCCCATAGGAAAATAATGAAGGAAGAGCAAATAAATACAACATGAAAAGAAAAAAAGAAAAAGAGAAAACCATAGAAGACTTCAAGAATCTTGAGAAGCTAGAAATTATAGTAACATCTTCTCCTTAATTCTTTCCATAGGGCAGCCTTTTCTCTCCTAGTTTACAACCAGGCCTTCTCCCTGCAGCATACATACACACACAAGAAAAATAGTAAAAAAGAATTAAGAAACAAATAACAAAAATTGCTAGTTTTTGCTGCAAAAACGAGCAACAATAAATGCTTATATCTATGGCAGAATATGACATGACCTTTGATACCAATAAGATTAGCTTATATCTATGTAGAATAAGTAAATCTCTTATTGCCATTTCAAGTGAACAACAACGCTTTAACACCAAAAAAAATGAAAAATATAGAGATAAATGCTTTATATATCAAATAATTCCTACCTTTTTTAAGTTTTCTAAAGTCTAGCATAGACATACTATTAAGCAAAGAAAAGGGTAGAGGACTTCCCGTTTGGAAATACCTTTGAAATCAATGACATCATGTTTGATTCCTAGAAACTGAAATAATCAGTCTCAATCACAAGAAGTTGAAGATCCTCATTTCCCAAGCCCTGCTGTTCTTCCAGTATTTCTTTTGCTGAATTGACAGCGGATTCACTGCAATTATGCAAGTGAATTGAACGCAGCATCTCTATTTCCCCAATACCTGTAGGGATTTTCTCCAAAAATTTCATGCCTACCAAAAATAGGCTCTCCAAATTCGGAAAGTGGACTTTTTCTGCTCTCCAGCACACCAAATAATTATACTTAATTACCAATGACTTCAATCGAAGAAATTCCCCTTCAATTGGATTCCACTCCTGCCCTTCAAAGGCATTAGAGTGAAGCTTAAGTACTTCTAGATTAGGTAATGAACCAATGACGGTCATGTCTTCCCAAGGATTTCTACACCACCACAAACTCAACCTCTTCAACAAATGTGGAAACGCCATCTTTGAGATAAATGATTTACCCCGTAAGACCAATGATTCGAGTTTCTGCAGATGGGCAAGATTGTGGAGAGAATAATAAGACTGTCCCTTGCCTCTTCTAGAGTCACTGTAATACTGAATTTTTAGTTTCTTCAGATTTGGGATTCTTTCAACAACCTTCTCTGAACACCTAAAATTTAGTATGCTGGAAATCGTCTGTAGGTTTTCCAGAACTATGGAATCTTTCCCATCAGTTTGATCAACTAAGCCATCAGGCAAAACAGTTTGCTTGATCAGAAGATGCCTAAGTTGTGGCATCTCCCAAACTTCAGATGGTAGATCTATTGGATGCTTAAATACACCAAGATTTAAAGTTTGTAAATTCCAGAGTAGGGGTATAGAAGTAAATACAAACTCAAATGCAATCAAAGTTGTGAGATCAAGGTACCGTAATTTAGTAGGTTGCAGAAATTCGTGGCCCTCTGTTTCTCTTACGAGTTCACGAGGCTTTTTTAACCTCACCAGTCTTAATCTATTAAGACGTGGATACATAATCCTGCAAACGTCACAGACCAAACAGCAAGCAAGTGATGTTGCTTGTGAGGCAACAAGGACTTGAGAGAGATATATCCTTGTGGATGTCTTTCGATTGCTACTACATAGGAAGCAAACCTCACTGAAATTATACAAAGAGGCCTGTTGCACTTTTGCCGCACAATAAAAATGTTCTTTTTGAGATTCCCTAATGCATAGGTCCCTTAAAAGATCATGGATGATGCACGTTTTGATTTTTCCGTTGTGCTTCCTTTTACGAATCAAAATCAAACTTCTATCAACAAGGTCCATCAAGTATTCTTCGGCAACATCTTCCAAGTTTTTGCCCTTTATTGGTTTTAAAAATCCCTCAGCAACCCATAATTTAATTAATTTGGAGACTTTAATCTCAACATCTTCAGGAAAAACTTTCAAATAGAGGAAACACGATTTAAGATAAAGAGGCAAGTGATTGTAGCTCAAAGAGAGTATTTTTAAGCAACGGTCATCATCTCCTGAATTAGCAAATGAGCCTACATTTTCCACAACAAACTCCCAATGCTCTCGTGTCATGTTGGACTTTGAAAGAAGGCCACCGATCAAAACAATTGCTAGAGGAAGTCCTTTGCAGCTTTTTGCTATATTCTTCCCAATTTTCTCCAATTCAAGAGGGCAACCTTCTTTTCCAAATGCTTTTTGGCAGAATAAATCCCAACTTCTATCCTCATCTAAAAAATCTATCAAGTAGGGGTTGTGGGAGCTTAAAGAAACAGCCACATTTGATAACCTAGTTGTCACTATAGCTCGACTTCCATTCATATTATCTGGAAAGAACAATCTTAAATCATTCCAAACTTCAGTATTCCACACATCATCCATAACAATCAAATACCTTCTACCTGATAAACTTTTGTACAATTGTTCTCCTAATTCAGCTAAATCTTCACTATTTCCTTTGTTTTTCAAATCACCATGTAGAAGGCCTGAAACAATTTCTTGCAAGCTATATTCTTGAGAAACTGTAAACCATCTACGAATATGAAAGTGGTGCACAATATATGGATGGTCAAAAATATTTCTAGCTAGAGTGGTCTTACCAATGCCTCCCATACCAATGAGAGGGACGATTTGGAGATCAGATTTATATCCGGTGAGCTCATCCATAACATGAACCAAATGCTCATCAAATCCGACCATAGTATTCTTGCCAGTGGAAAGAGGTGCTGATGAATTACCAGGTGGCAGAGAAATCCTGAGCTGCTGTTCTTGGATGATGGCCCTTTCCTCTTTAACCATCATCAGCTTTTGCTTGATAAAGTCAATTTTTTCCATTACTCTTTCTATATTTTTATAGAAGGATGTTATGCTTCTACTGTCATCTGGAAATCCTTCACGGATTTGATCCACTACATGAGAATCAATGATATCTTCTGCTTCATTAGCAACATTAGAGATTTGCCTCGCCAAACCTTCTAATTCTCTGCCTTCTATTTGGAAATAAACTTCAAGAAAGTCTTGCAAGAAACTAACCTTTTCCTGGAGAACTTCAATCTGTTTTCTGTCTAGATGAAGCCGATAGCGAGCAGGATGCTGGATGTGGTCTAGAACATGCATGAGAGAAACTACAGCTGCATAAGCTGTTACAGCCATCTAAAATCTATTGATAAGATTTCAGGGAATAAGATTCACAATATCTGTGGGTGATTATTGTTTGTTCAAGTAGAGAGTAGAAACATTCAGAAAAACTTCAAAGATAACGAAATGATGCTGTCAATAAGTATATGGACAAATAGAAGAAACGATTAAGCAATCGTTTAATCAAATTCTAAGGAGAATCTTTTTCTAAGTTAAACATGGTTGGTTAGTTAAAATGTGAAAGAAAAAGACAAAAGATCTACTTCCACGAAATTTAATCAAATTCAGTTGTCTAAAATCTAAATGCGTGCGCCTTTAAATTATTTAATTAAACTAATCTTATTCTTAATTTTTCAACATCAAGTTGAAAAATGACAACTATGCTATTGAAATACACTGTTTAAATTTTCTCTCTGTTTTTTGCCCGAACACTCAGAAATTTAACAAGTTTAACACAGGAGGGGAAAATGAAAAAAAAAAAAAAAAAAAATCCCCAGCCATTAGAAGATGGCTTAATTGCTTGATAACAGTATTATTGAAATTCAAGAAACCAGGTTAAAAGTTGTGAGGCTAGAACCTCACATAATGGATACATTCAATAACACAACTTGGATCGCGTGCAGTGTTAGAAATCTTGACTTTTGAAAATCTGTCAACCAAATTTATTAATTAATATTTGTCTATTTTTTGGTTAAATATTGGAATATTTCCTTGATAGTCAAAACAATACTCCAAGTCTTGGTCAAGGTCTTATCAAAAAAATAAGTCTTGGCCAAGGAATTGTCCATTATATAAGTTTATTGTAGAGTTTATTGATTATTCTAGAAATATGTATAAGTAGGTCCCATTAATAATTGATCTTTTATAATGTGAAATTAACAACCATTTATGATTTGGAATCTATTATATATATACACATCACTTTTAACTTATAAAGAGTTGATACCTAATGCTCTAATTGAAATCACGCTAAATAATTTTTAACCTAAATTTTCTAAGTTTTTTTTATAAATTTTTCATTGTCTTCTTTATTTTTAATTCTTAACTATAATTTCTATATTTTGTAATAAATCAAATTATTTGTTAAAGATACTTGTGGGATAAAATTTGGTTGAGTACTCAATGTCTCTAATCTTTCAATTTTTGTGATTGTCATATTTCATGCTAGATATCATATTTCTTTTTTATTTATGATCCTCTACAACCATTTTTGGCTTCATGAGAATGATAAAATACTATTGTAATGCAAAATAAATAGCAATATAATTATGTCTTACTGACAAAATACTTAGTTTTAAATATCTTTCCGTTGCTATTCTGTTACCACTCCTTTGCAACCAAAGAAGTGGGTCGATTTCTTATTGCCCAGTTGAAAATGCGGGCCCATCGAGAACAAATTACTCCAAACCTGCAGTAGCCTAAAATACATGGTGGTCCAAGATCATCATCAGGCTCGGAAACCTTAAAACTTGCCCAAAAGCAGGGGGCTTTGAGTTCGGCAGTTGAGCAATCCACCAACCTAGACCCTAAGCTCCAGTGGTTGCCCAGATGAACCCAGGGTTGCCGAACTGATCAATTGTTTAACAGCCTTCTTGTCCTCAATATGGTGAACCCATGTAGGAGGATGGAAGTACAAGTATCATGGGATAGCCGAGCTGACCATTGTTATGCAAGTAACGATTGGATTGCTGAGTTGGGGGCACTACTAACTCCGTGATTGCATGCTAAAGGTCGATGGTTTGCAGCCAAAATTCATGGTATTTGGAATCTTTTAAGTTCTTTCATGTTTTGATGGATGACAATTAGTGTGAAATACTTATTTCTTTGTCTAAAGAAAATCTTGATTTGTTTTTATGTAAAATTTACCATATTACTTTGATAAGATATTGTTGGATTCTCTCACATGGTAAATATAATTTGGAGCCACTAATGAAGGCTGAAAAACTTTCTTCCCCACAACAATGACATCCAAACATGCAAGTTACCATTGTAACTTCCTGTGAACACGAAATAAATTTTTTAATATCCATGTACAGTCTAATTTTTTATTAACTGAATAATTAATTTACAAAGAGTACTTCTCTACTGTAAATGAGCAGGGTATTATCCTACCCAAGTCGAAAAGGTCATATTCATACATATACTTATTTTATAAGTATGGAAATGGGTAGGTTCTACGCCCATATGTTACCCATATACCTATACCCAAAAATACCCATCACCATATACTCAAATTTAATATATTAATGCAAAAAATTATATATACAGAAATTAAATCTATACTAGAGATAAATTTTTTATACATAAAAATTAAAAATATCTATTAATTTTTATGTAATATTATGAAATGAGATGGAGAAAAAAGATATTTGTCCAAACAACAGTAAAATCATTTCTCGTGAAGAAAATGAATCTTGTGAAGCTAAAAGTTGAAAATAAAATAATGACAATTTCCTAACTTGTTTGGATAATAAATAATGACAATTTCCTAACTTGTTTGGATAATATGGATGCGTGAATGCGTTAAATGGCTTATTAAAATTTTGAAAGTATTGGCTTATTAAAATAATAAATGAATAACATTATTAAACAAAAATTAAAATTAAAATAATAAATGAAATAACATTATTAAATAAAAAGAAAAGAATAAAATCAAAGAGAAAAAAAATTAACATACTTAAGAAAAAAACAATAGAAAGAAAAGGTATAATATCGGAGAATAGGAGTGAAAAAAAATTAATTTTTTTATTTTTATTTTTTAATTTACCCAAAAGATTAAATGTAATTAAGTAAACTAAATTAAATATAGAAGCTATTTTTTTTTAAATTTTTTTGTGTTGCATGTCAAATGATTTTTTAGTATATATTGAAGAAATTAGTCTATATATTAAATACATAAGTTCAATACGCTTGATCCAATAGGTCTTGGATTAGATGGGGTAGGGTAAGAGTAGTCTAGGTATTCATTGCATCAACCTGATCCGATGAACCTGACGATCCAAACCAAACCAATCTAATTGGTTCGGTTTGGATCGGGTAATTGAGTTTGATCGAGTAAGATCCGATCAAACCCAATTACATTAGGATCGGTTCTCATATTTCACATTCATTTACCTAACCCGACCCAACCATTTAATTAAAATAAATAACTTTTTTTTTTAATTATGACTTTTGTTATTCATGTTATCATAGGTTGTGGTAGAAAGGAAATAATTTATAATAGTTATGACTTGTAGTGCTCTGGTGCAATACTGTGTGCTTTTAAATTTTGATGAATATTGTGAGAGTAACTTGATTATCTTGATTTTCTAGTTAAATAACCAAAGAAATTGGAACCAATGCTTTCTCCCCCCTCCTCCTTTCTTTCTTCATCTTCTTCTTTTTATTTCCCACTTGAACTCGATTACCCAAACCAAACCAAACCAACCCAATGTAGATCAGGTTGATTTGGTTCGGTTTCAAGAATTAAAAATTATAAAACCCAAACCAAACCAATAAAAAATGATTGATTCGAATTCATTTTCCCCACAAACCTGAACCAACCCAACCCATGAACACCCCTAAAAAGTAAGGCCTTATTGTATTAAGTATTTTAAAATAGGGTAGAATATAAAGTATATTAATTTAAATATTTTAGAATATGATGTGATACTCTACCTATTTGTAGGCCTATTCTTGTGTAATCCCACTCTATTTGACAAAGGCCCTTAAGAAGCAGCACCCATTAGCCCCAAACAACACAGTAACAGCAACAGGAGGTGCTGTAGGTCCAGTTCCATGTTTCAGAGCTAAAAACATTAAAATTCCCATGCTTAGTTTCAGCATATCAAATAAAACCCCACATTAGACAAATGAAAAGCCAGCAAAATAAGTATCGAAAGAACATATTTTCCCAGGGAAACTAAGCAACTAATCTTTTCTTAGTAGGAGAGAATGAATACCACATTGATCATGTTTATTGCAGAAGAAAGGATATGAAAATTTTATGTTGATATAGAGAATCTATCACAAATTTCTGAATTTTAGAAATGAATTTTTTATCTATGATGAAAATTTGATCTCACAAAATTATTTTTCATCACAAATTAATCAGTAACCAAGCATATACTAATGGAATTCTGAAATAAATTCATCACAAAATTATTTTTTGTGATAAACTTTTCCATTGGTTCAAAGTATTTTCTTATAGTGGCCCCTCTGAAAAAATTTACCCAATTTTAACGTCAAAATAAGCAAGGCTGTCGAAGACTTAGATGCACATTGATCACACAAAGAAAGAAGGGGGGCAAAAAGAAAGAAAAGAAAAGAAGAAGAAAAAGGAATTTAAATATACAAAAACTCCACCAAAGCCCAAATAGTCTGACTATTTAACTTGGTAACCATTTTCTCCAATTTGGCTCAAAAACGGGGTGTCCATGTTGCAGATGAAATCCAATTGAGCTCACGGAGTTGGAAATTACAAAATTATTTGGTATAATTTTTAAAATAAATGTTGGAATTGCCAGTGATAAATTAGAAGAGATTATCCTAATCTCTTGTATTATACTATCTTATTTGGTTAGTATAGACATATCACGAAATATTAACATTTATCTCTGATTTGATGTATGATATTGAAAAATAGAATATGAATTATTTCCATGATTGCGCACACTGAATGCCAATATGTTTAAAATTTGCGCCTCTCACAAAAAAATGCAGTATAGACGCCAAAATTGTGCATATTTGACACTATCATCAACTGCGTCTGCCCACGCGTCATGGCAATAGGCTTGGACACACTAGTGTTCGCAATATTTGCGTATAAGCACAGAAAAATGGAGCAAAAGCACCAAAACTGCGCATATTTTTACCACTATAAATGATGCTTGGGTGTGTTATGGCAGTATGAATATGCTCCAATTATAACAATATATTATCAACGCTCAAACGTGTTACGTACAACACATCTTTGCGCCAATCTGCATAACGTTGGAACTTAGGCATGGAGAAACGACCTACTTTTAAGGTAGAAAGTAGTTGTTCAAATAGTTGGTATAATAAAAACTTAAGTGATCCTTGAGTGTTTATAATGTAACTCACAAAAGTTTTTTTTTTAATTTTTTGAAAATTCAGGGAATATTAAAAAGATTAAGCACACATTAATACATCAGCCCAATTCGTGGATCTATTCATTCCAGTCTACTATCAGGTTGGCCCATCTGCTATCATCTATGAATACAAACAGGTCAAATATATTTTATCGGGCCATATAAAAGAGCATGCACCATATGTCGAACAAATGGGCCTTCCATTCTAACCTATCAAAAGAAGTAAACAAAGCCCTAATTATAAATTCTTTAATTTGATAGAGATACAACTTCAAAATCCCAACATATTCCTTGTCAATTACTGGAATTTTAATTTCAATTCGATTTAAATTTAATTTAAATTTTAAAATTTTAACTAATTAAAATATTTGATAGATGAAATTCGATTATAAAAATTCATAATCCAAAATAGGTAGATTGAACATGAAATTAAACAATTCGATTCATTAAAACCAAAATATGAGCTTTGATAATTTTTTATTAAATTAATGCTTTATGAATAATATTTAAAAAAATTAAATTAAAATATATATTATGTTGGCTCAATATCTATGTTAATGTCTATATTTTATTATTTGTTAAGCTTTAGCACAAAAATAAAAGAGATAATAAGAAAAGAAAATATCAAATGTAATAACATATAACAATGTACCGAATGTTAAATGTATAATGTATAATGATTTATCAAATCCATATGATGTGTTATAACCCAAAAATTCAACTTTGGGATTATATATGATCAAAAAAATTTCAAAAACTCAAATTTGATGTAAATTACTTTCTAATATAGTATTGCTCATAGAATTTTGAAAGGAAAAAAAAAAAGAAAAAAATATTAAAACAAATTGGACTTTTTTGTTGGATTTTGAATATCCATATTAACTAACATATATTCTATAAATATCATATCGAATTATGATATAAATTTTAATAATCAAATTTAGATTTGGACAATATTAATTTGATTCAAATTCAATCTATTGACAGCCCTATGTGTCGTGGAGCGAATTAATCTGAATTTGATTTGATTTCGATCTGATTATTTTGGATCTTTAACCAATAAAATATTGAACGAATATGATTCAATTAAAAAAGTTTGTAATCCAAAATAAATTAAGTGAATATGAATATGGCTCAATTCGATTCATTAATAATACGAATTCAAATATATTTAGTATTATATGTATATAGTATTATACATATGTATATGCATGGTCCTATAACAATGTTAAAGTGGATATTTGGATGAAGGGAGTTATGAAATCCTATGCATGATATCAAATTAAGTGATTATCATATAAATTGTTAAATTTTGAGTTTATTTATATTATAATTATATCACTTATTTTTTTATTCTTATAATAGAAAATGATGTGGGAAGAATAATGAGTAGAAGTTGAATGCCATGTATGGCAAGAATGCAATACAAATTCCGATTTGTTCAAAATGAGTTTCTTTTGATAAAATTTTGAGTCTATAATTAGTTGATTGAAAAGTTAAATATAACTATGTATTTATAATGACAAATAAATACTATTATCATCAACGAAACATAAAATGCAATGATATGGTGAATAAATGATATTAAATTAAATTCTATTATTATTTTTAAGTGATCAATAGATTTAAAAATTTATCCATCAATATGTTGTGTATTTTTTTTTTAACGATGATTATTTTGAATTTGGATTTTACTAAATTTTTAGAAAAATAATATATATATATATATATGATGATTTTGGGGGTATTCAGATTTGGATTATTTTGGATATCCATCACATATATCTAATTTTTATTTGAATTTGAATATGATTATATAAACTACAAATTCTATAAAATTTTATATTAAATTTAAATATAGCATATTATTTTCGAATTTAAATTTGAATCCAACATAATTTAATTCAAATTGGACCTATTAACAGCCCTAGCCCTACTGAATCCTACTAAGGCTGGAGTGATAATGATGATGGCTTCTCAATTTCCTCGGTCTATTTCAGTCTGTAATGATTTTGGGCTCAAGACCAACAAAAATAGTTTTTTGTTTTTCATTTGGAGTGCCTTTACCTAAAATTAGGTAATGTGCAACAGTTTTCGTTGATGTGAGCGTCCAGTCTGTCCTCCCCATCATTCTGTCTTACTTCGTTGGTAAGGGGAATTTTCATCATTATTGAGTATAATTCTATTATATTTTCTATTAGCTGGCACATTTTTTTGAAAGGACCATTCCTTGTATTAGATGAATAGTCAAAGATAAATAAATATGCATATACTTTTTGACACTAGATGTTACCATTGTGGTTGCAATATTTTAACTACTTTTTTCACTTAAATTATGTCGTATTAGAAAATAAATAACAATTATATACAAAAAAATTATAAGTAGTACAAAGGACAAATGTTAGAGTTTCGCTCTCAACCCATGATTATAAGCTTCAACTTTCTTTCATAACTCTAAAAAATTTTCATGGCGACTCCTTTTCATGTCTTATTTTGAGAAGAAACATCTAAGTAACTCTATTTCATTACATTCTATCTGTATTCCTATTTCATTAATTTCATCGTTTTGAGTCTATTTCTTTTTTATATAGCCTACAATGTTAAGAAATTGTCGTATAATAATATTCAAAATTGCAATAGAACAAAAAGGTAAAATAAAGATCTAGTGGCTTATAACATAATGTGGCTAGCTAATCCAATTTTTTTAAGAATAAATTGCAAGTTGCAATTGAAAATAATAATTAAGATTTATTTTCTGTTCACTTTAACCATTGTATAATACCATGATAAAGCAACTTGATCCAAAATCAAACCGTATCACCAAAATCCACTAAACAAGGAAATTTGAAATAAGAGTGGGCCTCCTGTCGATTCTTGCTCCAACTGAATGGGACATATGTGATTAAATTATTCTGGTTATTTGTCCTAACCTTAATTATAAAGACTTAAGATATTCAGTATTATTCAAAAATCATTAAATAAAAAGAGTTACGTGACCAACTAATTTTTAACGCTTGTCATGTTGATGCTTATCTGAATTAGCACCAAGGCAATTACAGTAGAGACATGACTCTTACCACCCTCTTCCTTCAAAAAAAAATAAATAAATTTGGAGTGGGCTGCAAGGATTTAAGATGAGTTGAGCCGATTCACAAGTCCCTTGAGCTAATTCAATTATAATTCGACTCAAACTCGAGCACTACCTTAAGTTGTTCAAAAGTTTGGGAGCCCACTCATGAGTTTTTTCTAATATTAAATATGTTTTATATATTAATTAAATAAATATTTAATTAACAATATATATTAATAATTTATTTTTTGTAATTTTAAATAATTATTATATATTATTAAATAATTATAATGTAATAATGATTTAATATTTATTTGATTTGGAATATTTTAGTGAGTTAAACTCGAATTCGAGTCCGAGCTTGACTGATATTAAGCTTGCCTGCTTGAGCTTGAGCCCTTAAAAGCAGGCTAATCAAACTCGAGCTCAAGCTTGCAATTTTTGTCGAACTCGACTCATTTAAATCACGAATTAGAAGGGTGTCAGAATTTTTCTCAAATAGAACTCTGTAATTCATTAAGCTAGTTAGAAAAGTATTAAAAAATTTTCAACAAAAATCTTTCAATGTTTAAAAAATTTCAATGACAATCTTTTAATATCTAAGTCAGAATAGAATTTATGGTACTAGCTATAATGAAAAAATTATAGAAGAGCAATTATAAAAGTTACCTAAATAAATTAGAGTCTAGTAAAATATTATAGATTAATAGGTTCAGTCCAATCAGCCAAGTACACGATCTACCTGTGCGTTGCATTTTTTTTCTTACTAACACTTTGCTTTATTAAATTGAAATTGCAATTATTTTTTAAGATTTATTCTTTAAAAAAAACAAAGTGATCTATAGCATCACTCGGAATATATAAATATTAGCATTTTCGCCTACCAATATTGTTAGGTCACATACATGCCGGCGTCAGCACATATGGGCAATAAAGGGACCAAAAAGAAAGTTTTGACACATGACACTATATTTGACATCCCAATTAAATAATAAAGCTTAAATAAATTTAATTCCCTTCTAAAATATAAATAAGGAATTATACTAAAGTTTAACTGAAAGGAGGCTACCCTTGCCTAATCCTAGTCGAGTGGCACGTTGATTAAATGGCATCATTCTTATCCATACTATTATATATAGCATAATTTTTGTGTTTATTTAATTGTATAATTTTAATTTTAATTGTATAATTTTTGCTACAAGTTAAATTTTAGAATTTTGAATATTTAATTTAATTAAAAATATTTATTAGTTGTTAATTATTATTTGTAATCAATATAATTGTATCTTATCTTTAACTTTCTTTTATTCAAAATTCAAAATATATTTGATAATGTCTCATAATCTTTATCTAATAGAAGATTTGATATTATCTATGTGATATTATATATATTGATGAGATAATATCAAAGATATTTGGATGTTTTAAAACTCTTGTACTTTATATACCTAAATACAATTTAAAAAATAAAAACACATTCGAGTCCAAAATAGCTCTCATACAA
>JACGDI010005865.1:84503-100514 GCA_014898725.1 Jacaranda copaia
ATCACACCAAACACATGCTAGAACATATAAATGTGAAATTCAAAGTTTAAATATTAACAAATTCTTAATGTGTATGTGTGTATAAAATATTTATTTTAAAAGAAATTACCTAACCCTTCGTAGTCGCACTCCAAAAGTTGGCCACCTAATCTTGACCTAATAGCATATCTTCCTTGAAATAATCAATAATATCCTATTAAATATTCTCTTTTTATTGAAAAACGTACGAAAGTTAGCACATGTTTGAAAATTTTTCGCTTTAATTTTAAGATAGAGATGGCACTTGATCAACTAGGAATCTTTTAAGATTTGATCTTTGTGTCTTACATTATCAAAAAATTAGATATCTAATTATATGATATCATCATATATGCATTTAACGGTTCATAAAAATTCATTTAAACATTACTTGAGCAGATGACATGAAGGGATATACCAATTACAAATGAATATTGTCTTTTCTTGTGAACCTTTTCGAAAATTATGGGCTCCAAAGTGGGTTATGAATCTCTGCCACTGCCTGAAAAGTTTGTTAACTGATGAAGTTTTGGTAAGAAGATGTTGGAGGACTTGCATAAAGGACAATGATGGTTGGGTCACTAGTCCTTGTTAAGGACATCAATGGTGTTCTTTCTATACATTCCACTAACTTCTGTGCCCTAATTATTGATTGAATTCACTCTCTTTTTATCCTTATTGAATCATGCAATTTATACTTACTTGATCATGACTGTCAAAGATTGGAATAGATAAGATTCTTCCCTACAATTGGATTCAACCAAATATATATATATATATATATATCAAATATACTGATTGATATAACTTATTATTATTTTCTTCTAATTTGAATCAAGTTTTTGGTCATGCTTTGAAGCTCGATTGTTACACCTAAAAGCACACATCGATAAAGCTGTTGGAGGTTGTTCAATAAAAACTCAATTTTCTAATGCCTAAATTAATAATGAGAGAAAGACAAAGATAGTTGGAGTAAAAATATGATGAATATAAAATGAAATAAATATTGTATGCCTGTAAAAATAAAAGTACGAAATAATGTTAATTTAAATAAATAATAAAATGTGTAATATAATCTGATGTATCATAGGATTGGATCTTATGGCTAGGACTAACTATATGGGTGGGCGTGTGAGACGCCAGGAGTGGGACACGAATCCCCCATGCCTGAAATAGTTGCCATATAGAAGATATTTTAGTAATACCACATCAATTTAATAATTAAAAAAAATAAAGTAGTTAATCTATTGTCCTATTTAAATTATCGTATAGAAGATATTTTAGTAACACCGCATCAATTTAACAATAAAAAAAAGTAAACTAATTAATGTGTTGTCCGACATAGCAATTATAAGTCAAAATATCTTAAAAAAAGTCATCGTTAGCGAGAAATGATTGAGCAATGAGTAAAAGGGATCAACAAAATGGATGAAAGTCACTATAAAAAAAAGGGAAAGTAGAGACAAAATATAAAGTGAAATGCAAAAGATATCATAATTATGTATATTAAGTGATAAGAATTTTTATTGTTACTCTAATGATTTTTAGGAATGTAATAGGGAAAAAAATAGTATTAAAGTTGCCACCATTGATGATTATTAATACACTTATGATAACAACCTAATGACAATAAAAATTCTATAACAAATTATATAATAATAATTTTGATCATCAATAGATTGCCGTTGTAAGTGTCTCACTAATTTTCAAAAGTGAGAATTTAAAATATTACTTCTTGTCATTAATTATTAGAATAGGCAAAGCAAAGTTGGGCTTGCCCTGTCTATGTGCAATAGCAGAAAAGGACCACCAAATTTTTTGATAGATTACAACAGAAAAGACTGGCACTTCCTTCTTGCTTCCTCTATTATTGAGTGCTCAACTGAAATGGACACATTCTTTAAATTTTTTTTTCTTTTTTTGTTTGGCTAATGACTTTAGTTGTCTTAAAATAATATGTAAACCTTAGCTAGCTTTTATGGTTGGAAAATGAGGCTTTAACTAAGTTCAAGAATGCTTGATCCTTTGATGGGAAAAAGGTTGCAAGGGAAGTTTAGCTAACTACACATTGAATTAATGAATTAAATGGGGGCCTGAATCTCAACCTTACATGTGCCTCTGCCAAGTGATTAGTTGATCTTGTGGCATCATCCTTAAAAAAATATTACATGTGCCTCTCTAGGGATAGCAAAAAAACACATTAAATTTGAATGTCGCACTCAGCTAACTTAGTAGAAATCCTGTCAATTGAGAAAAATGATACCACAATTAAGGTTCTTAGATGCATCAATTAAGTGGTGTTTGGCTAAGTTTATCAAACAAAATATATATTTATAAGGTTCTATATGTTTTCTTTTCTTGAGCTGATGAGATATTTACTATTGCTTTTGATAAGTTTTTAAAATATTTAGATAAAATAAGATCATTGAACTCGTAAAACATTGGTATTATCAATCTATAATTAATGTGGTCAAAGTCAAATTAAAGAAGTTTATTCAAATTGTAAAAATAAGTTCAAATACCTCTTATTTTAATTAAGTATATAGATCCTAACATCTTAATTTTGAAGTTCATTGCAGTTCTTCTTTAACATTTACCAAAATACTTCAAAACATATATCTAACTCTAATATATAGTTGAATTTATTATATTAAATGAATGCATAATAGCTAACTCTCAACATATATACACACATAAAGAGACTAATGGTCTCAACTATAAATTTCCTTGACTGTTTTTCGGACAAACCAAACACACTTGTTATATTATCATGTTATTATTATTAAAGGACGTGTTTAACCCAAATAGTTTTAACAAAATTTAATTACTAATTATCTGATATCATATTCCCAATTCAAACAACTATTTTGTAAAATAAAAAACTACTGGGTAGTTTGATAATAAGTTCTCATTTTTGTGGACAGATCAGTTGCAAACTTGAGTCACATAAGGAATAGTTGGGAAATCATGATCCTCTTTTTTAAGGAAAGAGAAAAGTTCTTGCCAGACAAATGGGATCTGAGAAGTGTTTAGCATACACCAATCACGATTAAGGTTTTCTTTTATATATATAGTCAACCTAGGATAGAATAAGTAAATCTCCAATGCAAGAAATTCAAAATTCAGATTCACTCTCATTTATTCTCATCTCATTCATTACTTTTGCACCAAGAGATGTAAGAGAAAAAGAACAAGAACTAAAGACAATATGGGTTTTAACACACATCTCCCCATCATCATTAGTTGTCTTGTTCCCAGGACAGTCGACATTTACAACAAAGTGTCAATGAAAAACATAAACTTCTCACTGTTGACAGAAGTTAGACCAACAAAATACCCTAAACATTATACTCCACTCTGCATAATAATACCTCTCGAGCACCATTCACATTGATCACATGACCACTAAGACGGAAAGGAGAAAGCTAAGATCAAGAAGACTACGAACCATGGCAGGTAGGAGTCGTTTGCTTTATCTCTAGTCCTTTACCACTCAATCTGGGGCTTATTTCCATTCTTATTTCATTCAGACGAGGGCTGTGTGCCATCTGAGAAATGTGCGGACTGTAAACAGACCTCATTTCCTCCCGGGGAGACTGAGTGGAGCTTGTAACTTTTGGGCTACGAGTGTGCCTTACTTCACCACGACTTCTTGTGATGATTTCATCTAATATCTCGCCGCTATCAAGATTGGTCACTTGTGGCAGATTACCTTGATCCTGAAGAAATGTACAGCATAAATATATGAACATAAGAACCTAATCAAATTTCGTTCTTCATGAAAAGAAAACTGGTATTCTAGAATGTCGTGCCCCAGGTCCACAAGTCCATTAGATGCAAGAATTGCCTCCAAACCTACCAAATGCATCTTGGAATTGAGCTATAATCAGCTTGTCCAAAAGGCATTTCCCATGGATGCACATGAGTTTTTTTGCCAAAACTTAAATACAAATTACTCTTTTAGTATTTCGTTCATATGGAATGAGGCATTACATAGAAATAACTAAATACATCCTGGTTATATTATTGATTGATATAGATTTCGGATGATGTTAATGGAGTAAAAAAGTAGAAGCAACTTACATCAAAGGATAAGTTGTAAGTTATAGCGGGGGCTTCTTCATACTCTGCAGCATCCAAGTCTTGTAGATGGGCTCCTTTGAAAAACTTGGGAAGCAGATATTGTCGCACCGGCACAAGAAGCATAATCAACAGAGGGAAAAGGACACCGGCTATTGGAATCCATGTTATGCCAAAGCACAGGAGCAAGTAAAACGTCTGAAATAACGTGAAGAACGCAATTGTTTTGAAAGGGACTGTCTCCACAAAGGTCGCATGGTACTCTTCTAGCACCCTGCCCCGTTTTAAGATTCAAAGAAGATTCTCAGAGTTTAGCCGATGGTAACAGTAAAATGAAATCAAATGAATGAGAAGAAGTACTTACATGTATCTTCGACTTGGAGCTGTAAAAAGCAATAATATTCGCTCCCAGAACTGATTTCCAGGCAGGCTTTCAATTGCCATGAAAGCAAAGTAGCCCCAGAGAACTGAAGTGGGGATCTTTTTCAAAAGAGGCATAGCAGCAACACAACTTCCAACCATTAAGGCCTGAAGAAGATTGCTAAGCCGTTGTTCTTTAACTTCCACAGGTAGAAGATCATCAATATCCTTATCCACATCAAAAATGGCAGCGTCAACTGGTGCATCCATGCAGCCACTACTAGAGGCTTGTTGAATTGTGGAATCTTTCAGCTCCTTTAGTCCCTGTTTAAGGCAATAGATGAAGAAGATAGTGTGGATTACACAAAAAAATGCTTTAAGTAGATAATACTAGTCTTCGATCAAGCATACCAGAGCAGCTGGAGTTTGATAAACGAGTGGAGTCTGCATTTCAGTGTAAGCATCTTGCATGCTTCTATACAACTGTGATAGGTTGGCATTTTTCCGAATGCTATCTCGAGCAGTTGATACAAGCTTATTCCTCAAAAGCTGTTTCACAAAAAGAAAAAGAAAACAAATTCAAGTATTTTGATAATGAAGGATGATCAAGACAAGAAACAGGCAATTCTTTGTTTTTGAAATCACATACATGCTGATAATAGAGACTAGATATAGTAATGAGATTGACCAGAAGTATAGAAACTTTTCTTGGGAGTTTAAAAATCCTCTGAAGTTAGTTATCCTGACTATTACCTGATGTTTCAGAGTGGCCAAACTTTTTGTGTGCATGGGCGACTGTGGAATAACTCCATTGGAAGGAGGAATGCCAATAAGACCACATAATATGACCTAGCCCAGCATGAAATAGTAATGTAAATATTGAGGAAAGGATGCACCATAAAGTTGCTGGCTTTTTATAATATATGAATATATCTGAAATTAAATCCATGATCTACATAACAGCGGATTGGGGAACTAAATTTTCACAAACTGAGAATCTGGATCATATACTCACCAAAAACCCCAATAGAAGAAGGTCATAGTGATAACAAGAAGGCTTCTTTAGATTGAACTCTTTTTGCTGGGCAAGTTGAGATGCAACACTATGATCAAAGTAGTAAAGCACAGCGATCATTGTGGCAGGAATAAATGCTCCAACAATGTATAGTGGAGGCACATTCACCATATCCTGTCCATAAATCATTATAAATATCTAACATGTAAAATAGAACATGAAAACCAAACTGCAGCAAATAGGAAGTTAGGAAAATCTTCTCTTTTAGGACTTGTTCAGGATATTAAGCATTAATGTAAAAGGATGCCGAAGCACCTTAATGACTGTCCAGTTTGAGTATGCACCAGGAGACCATGGATTAGGGCTAAAAAGCCGTCGTGGTATCCCATGTGGAACATCATTGACCGGTATATAAGATACAGCCGTCCACACAAGCACCATCAATGGGACACCATAGTCAGCGATAAATCCTCGAAGCCATCCTTTAAATTACATTTAAGAGTTAGTAAAAAAAGTTTGTCTTGAGTTCAAGTAGAAATAGCGGCACTGACAAGTTACTTGCCAAAGATGAGAATTGAGCACTAGAAATAATTGAACCATAAATGTGTGGATTTGATTGTGCTTTTCCTATTGTAATTGCTTTTTCATTAGTTTCTAACTAAAATGTCATGCATCTGAACCTTAAAGATTCAATATACACATCTGCACACACCTGTTCCGTAGCGCCAGGATCTAGCCTTTCGGCTCCTCAATGCAGTAAGGAGAAGACCAAAGGAGAGTACCAATGCAAACATTCCATTTCCAAAGCGCCACGAAGGTAAAAATGCAGTCTCCTTTGCATTTTCTCTCTGAGGAATGCCAAACTCCTCCACAACTCCCTAAAACACAGCTCACAAATTTTATTATCTTGCCCAAAATTTAGATGCCTGATAAGAGCGTTACATAAGACAAAAATACCAAGAGGAAATCAAAGCTCCAAGAAAAGAACACATATAAACTAGATGAGCCACAAATGACAGTTCTTAGTGATTGAGATGGTAAAAGCTAATATGATTATTCATTTAACCATTGGGTTGATTCACTAATTAATAGCTAAAAGTTCATGAGGATAAGCATCTAGAACAATGATCAGGATTGACACTTACTTTAGTATAAAATTTTAGGAACTGGGTTAAGAACTAATGCATCTATGCAGGATAATGAGAACTTGGTGATGCTAGCAGATATCCTAACAAATTTGGCTTGTCCATGGAAACAAAGCAAAGAGAGCAGGAAGTGATAAATTTTATGAATACTCACACGAATTGCCTGCTGCATAAAGAGCATTGCAATTAAAAGACCAAACAATTCACCAGCAAGGCGCGTAAACCGATTGATAATAGAGCATGCACCCAAGATAGCCAGCAAGAAAAGCAAAAGGGCTGTCCACACGCAAACCCTAGACACAACACCGTTAAATTCAATACTCAACATCAAATGTCTTGAGTTAGTGTCCCAAGAGTGTAAAAGTTATTACCATCCTGTCCAGGCTAAGAAAAGTTTTTGTCCCAAATCTTTTCGGTCTTTAGCAAAATCAAACATGAAAGTGTACATTAAAACAGTGGGCTCAGCAACACCAAGTATTAGCAGTGGTTGTCCGCCAATGACAGAGTGGATCACACCACAAAGGGCTGTTGATGCAAGTGTCTGCACTGCAGTTAAAGTTCCCACTACATAACATGAATTGTTTATAAAGATCTTAGCAACAGAAGTAAAAAAGATGCTAAAATTTGAAGAGTCAAATAAATGTGCGGCCTACCAGTGTTCCTTTCCAGTTGCTCCCCAAAAGATATAACAGGTATTGCCGATGCAAAGAATATATATGTTGTAGGAGCCAAGATCCTAGAAAAAGAGTATTAAGCAGATAAGGCATCTACTCAAATAGGGTACTGAATAACTAATGCATTCCAATATATTCTTTGAATTGATAATCATAAAATCTTTAGGATCATACTCAGCAATCCACATATCCTATTGTATTTTTTCTCCAAGAAAAGGTGATACATCAAACAAGAAATAGTTTCATCTCTATGCATTTACATTTTGAGGGACGATACTGGACACAAACCTGATTCCTGCACGAAATCCACCACTCCAGTCTTGTTTATAGCATAGAAGTCTACCTTTGAGATCATTTTTAATTCCACGGAAGGGAACAAATGTTTCCTCCATGATAATACCAAAAATTACCCCAAAAAGGGCAGTTCTTTTTGATCTTTTTAATGACAACACAAGAAGTCGAAGGTGACACTAAACTTGCACAGAAATTGGAGGGACTCAAGAGGCCAATACCAACTAGATTTGCATAGCCAAAGGGCACAAAGCTGTGGGTAGAAGGACAAGAGCTACTTGATAATTCACGAAGTAAGTAAATCTTGAGTATATCATGGATACCTGAGACCTTTCAAGAGGTTCATAGTATATCATGGATACATGAGACCTTTCAAGAGGTCCATGATCAAAAATGTATCTACAATTTAACAACTTTACATTTTAACGAATTTGGAAGGAATGGTTTTTCAGTTTCTAACTGAAAAGAACAAAAGAATTGGTCAGCTAAGAATCAAGTCTGATAAAGGATAGGACTTTTTATTCAACTCCACCAAAAGAACAACTTTCTTGGCCTACTTGTATTCCATGTTTGTATCACAAAAGAAATGGCTTAGCGAAATGAATCCATTACTGATCAAGAACTCAGATTAGCGAAATGAACAGATTATTTCCATTACTAGAGATCTTAAACTAACGATTGACTTCAATAAAGCTCAGATCCATCATATCAACACCTTTCTTACATTAAATAAAAAAGAAGTTTTCCACTCACTAACTACTTTTAACCAAAAGAACAAGCAAAACGAAGCCCCAAGATCAATTACATCTAGAAATTGAATACCCAACTTAGTACTTTAAAGCTTCAAACTTTGCAAACAAAAAGGGAAAGGACCAAAGACCAAAGCTATTTAGCGAGACCCCATGCGTGAAAAACTGAATTCTGCCCTTCAAAACAAGTTAAAGGAAAATGGCATGACCAAAATAGCAAGAACAAGAAGTAATTGACAAAATTAGCGAGAGCCCATGATTTATAGAGCGGAAAGAAGTGATTCAAATCAGTTCAGAGCAAATGGGCATTAATTAACCCAACCAAGATTTCAAAGATTGTACGTTTTTCTCACTTACATTGTTTAGAAAAAGACCTTTTGAAACAGACAGTTTAAATAAAGCACAGAGCAAAGATTTGTAAAGATGTGTACAATAAATATACTTCTGCAAATCTTGAAATAGCTATGACACAGAAGACATTCGAGGAAAAAAAATGTTTTCACAATGTGCCCAGAAGAACAAACGAAGCTGTAAATGAGCAAAACAAGAGAGAGAGAGAGAGGCGCTGCGAGTTTGTTTTTCTTGTATATTTTTTTATCCGTAATAGAGCAGCAAAATCTGCAGAGAGGAAAGGCAATTGGTGCGAGCAAAGACACTGGTGCGGTGAGTAAGCATAAATAACTGTTTATGCTTCCCAAAGCATGCAAAGCAAACAAAAGAATAATTGAAGATGGAAAATTTAATATTTTTGGAAATATGGCTAGTAAAAAAAACTTAAATAATACCAGTTGTTTTACTTGTACTCCATGGTCCAGAAAATAGAATATACATACTGGTGATGAGAATCAGAGTCCACAGATGCAGCAGAACCTAGCATCAAGTCATCAGCAAGGAGAGGGGCAAAAAAGTAAATACAAAAAGAAATAATTTTTTTTACTTTTAAATTAAGTCTACTTCTTTGAGACGCAAACAAGCATGATCGAGCTCAAAATAACTCGACTGGAGAATAATTTAATAGAGTTTAGTCGAGCTTGATATCTATTTTAAACCAACCTCAAGTCTTTTGTATCTCACCTTGAAGTCTTATATAATTTTAATATTTTTTAATTTTATTAATAAATTATACTTATATTATTTCTAATATACATATAAAAATAGATATAAATTTATGGTGGTATGTGATTTTACTAAAATTATTGACAATGGTTTATAATGTTTAGATGAATTATAATTTTATGATTTATAAATTCAGATTATTGAATTTTTTTATTTTATTAAATAAACATTTCAAATTCAAATTTTAGCTCAAAATTTAGTTTTTAGTAGTTTACAACTCATTTGAAAATTCAAACTTAACCGAGTTGATGGAATTGAGCTCAATTGCCCATTAAGTCAAGCTTAATGACATAGCATAACCCAACAAGCTTAATGAATGGATTTTTTTGTATTTTAATTTTTAATTGGTATATTTGAATATTGTTGTATTGAATTATTTATATTTTAATTTTTAATTAATATATTTAAATATTTTCATATTGATTGAATTTTTTGGTATTAAATTTCATGATATTGTAGTTGAATTATTAAGTTATAATTAATTAGATAGCATTTTTTTAAAAGAAAAGAAAAGGTGGGGATAAGACGGGGTAGGACAAGTTTTAAGATTTTTTTTTTCTTAAGTGCAAGGCAGGTTTGGGTTTAAGGAAAATCCACCCCAACCCGCTCTAATGCCAAGTCTAATATTTATATATGCATAAGATCTGAAATTTGAACCATAACTAATTAATAGTATGAAATAATATTGAGTAGACATACCAAAAGTAATCGAGTGAAAGTCTTTGCAAAAAATGCAAACCTCATGATGTAAATACAAAACCAAGACAAGGTAAATGAATACAAAAAAAAACCTATTAGTATAAAACTAGGTGGACAATTAAAAACAAATTGATGATTGTGCGGATTAGCAATCAAAATTAATATAAAATTACACAGTATTTTCTTTGCAAGCTTACTTTAAAGCATGGGTGACTCTACTTTTAGTTAAGAAAGGCAACCACCTAAAGTCTCCAAATTTTGGAAGCCTCCTATGTGAATTTTGTTCTATATTTTATGTATCAATAATAAAAATATAGAGCCTAATTTTCTTTACATTATAGGCCTAAAAAAATTAGGTCTTTAGTTTAGAAAGACATGTGTATTAAAATTTTAATTTTTTATTATATATTAAATGCTTTATTTTTATATTTTGCTTTAAACCTCCAAATTTATTGAGACGGCTCTATTTGAAAGGACATTTTGAGCATTTCACATGACTCAATCTTTGAGGTCAACTTACATTCTACATTTTGATTTCACAAACTTCCTATTTTTCCTTTCATAAAATATCCATTACTTTCTAGTTACATCAACTCAAATTATTTCTCACATAATCCAACCACCAAAATGCTTAAAATTTTAAAACATTCAACCGTATTGGATTTTATTTTAGGTCAAACACGATAGTTCATGATTCTTTTAACTCCAATGAAAAACACAAATAACATATAGTTTAATTTCATCATCCGATATACATATAACTAGGTAGATGATGCCGCATGGAATTGGATCCGAAGTCCTATCTGAAATTATTGAATAATGCATTTTTTCTCAAGGACTACACCCGCATAGAAATTGTGTTTGAGTTCGAAAATAAGTAATCCGATGCTCTTCTGATATTAGAGGATGGTATTTACACTAATTAAATTTTTGACGCACTTGAATTCATTAAATTTATGGGGCTCATTTTAAGTGGGCTTACATAGGTGGACTTTAGCTACCTTCTTTAGCTAATTATATTGATCTTTTCATTAAACTATTTATTTACATATCCTGAAGTCTTTGTGGGTAGTAAATAATATCGAAGTGCTTCTTAATTTCAAAATGGGCTCCATCGCCTATAGTTCAAACCTCTTAGTGGCTTTAGAGTTTCTCATAAAAGTTAAGATGCTATAAGATAAAATTGTGGCAATAGATAGAACAATCTAATCCTTGATATATTTTGTCTATGCGCGTTTGTTTTTTATGATAAAATCATCCAACGTTTGAGTAGGCAACAAGCATCGTGGCCCAATCAAAATGAAAGCAAATAAGGTCAACAAGATTTAAAATACTCAATCATGAGCTTATCAATTTAATATGCACTTAATTTGATTTAAATTACGTCAGACTATCACCATCAATTGGTGTTATCCAACCGTTAACTTGATTATTTTTATAAATCTTATATCAAACAGCATAGTTAATTTATTTTTCCTTAACCATAATAATCAACATAGTAAACACTATACTCTATGAAGTTTCATATAAATTAGCCGAATGGCTTATGGCTCAATAATATAAATCTCTCATATAATATGAAATATTAGGAGTTCAAATTCGAATAGACTTCTGATACGCATACATGTATAAATTAAAAAAAAAAGTTTCATATAAAATATCAAAATATCAAGAAAAGTAATATAAGAAAGTAATCACAAGATTAGATAATTTAAGTTTTTATTATAACCAACCGAATACTTAAATAGAGACGAAAAAATAATATTTTGAGGTCATAGAGTGGAGCTTTCAACAATACTCTTTTTTTTTAAGCCTAACAAAACAAAAGGGAGGTAAAGATTTTCAAATGAAAAGTTGCACATCAAAATTATTGGACTTGTGTACCTACATGAACTAAAGGGCTACAACAGAACTTGTGTGCTCTTATGAGTTTCACATATTCTAATGAAACTGTGATAATATTGGGAAGACATGTTAGAATGTACGCCTAATAAACCGGCCTATCCTAAGTCATAGCATCTCCCTTCCAAGCAATATCCTTCTTCAATTTGCTCCTGCTTTTTTTTGTTAAGTTTTTCTCATATACATGCACCTGCACTCCCGCTTCCCATCCCAAAATTATAATTTTATTGTCTTAACTCGGAATTATTAATAAGAAGAGTTCAAAAATACGAACATCTAATTAAAACTATCATTGAGAGCTAACGTATCACGCCACTAGATTAAGTGAAAGAGTGTTTCTGAAAATGAAAACTCATCTATTTCAGAAGATGAAATTTTATTCCGAAAAATTCAAAATTTACAATGTAATTACAGTTGAATATGAACCACTCGTATTTGATGCGAACAGTCCAACCTTGATAAAAAATAAAAAAATTACGTACCGCCTTTCTTTCACAAGAATCATAATATCTTTTACATGAAAATAAGGAGGAAATTCCACTACAAGATAACACCCATACACCAATAGAAAAATTCATCATAAATTATTAAAATTTATTAGAAAACATAATTTTGTGGTGAATTTATTTCACAAATCCATTAGTATATATTTCATCATTGATTAGTTTTATGATGAAAATAAAGTATGTTAGAAAATTAATTTTGTGTTCGATGATGGGAAACCATAAGACCATAATGTTAAGACACCTTAGTGGTTATGAGGACGAAAAAAATAAAAATAAAAAATAGCATTTTAGAAAGACTATACAAAAATATACCAAAAAAGGGTAAGTGCTTTATATATAATATAAATATACATATATATATTTTTTTTTTTTGCTCATTCTTTAAATTTGTGAGTAATACACAAAAATCCATTGCATCTGTTTTAGATCTATAATGGAACTCTATTTATCCTGAATTTAATATTAGTGAATGAGATGTTTTCTTACCATATTTATTGAAGATGGAAAAGATGAGGTGATTTTCTATAGCAGAGTCTATGTCATAGAGCAACTCCTACGGCCTTCAATGGCCGGCCCCATCCCATCCATAATTGAGTCCAATTGAATTCTCACAAGCCCTTACAATTTATCAGAATTTTGTGAGTTTATTATTATTATGTGGTACATCACAGATCACACACAAATAAATTACATAGTCTGTGCCTCTAAAATAACAGTTTACTTTTCACAATTTCGTATCTTAAAAGTTAAGTACTTAAAGATAACAAAGCGAAAATTCCATGCCATTCGAAGTAGGATTTTTCATTGTGAAGTAAGGAAGTTTAAAAATTGGAACAATCAATTAAAATTTAACATTTGCACAAAAATTATATAAAACTTGTGGTTGTGTTGAACGTCAAACTCTTTATACTATTATTAAAGAAAGAATCATCATAAGTATACAATTGAGCAAAATGACTAGTGGAGATCAACAATTATGTATCTTTGCTTACTATAAATTTAATGTTACTACGATAGTCAGCTTATGACTAGTGGAGATTAATAATTATATTTTATTCTTTTTATAAATTTGTGTTACTATGATAGTCGCCTTGTATTGTACGAATAAGATAGAAAATTCACAATACATTGTTTTTTGGTCTTTCATTGGGTAAAAGACTAAAATTAATCATTTAATTAGGTATATACTACCTCCTTCTAGTAAATATACAATTGAGCAAAATTATTAGTGGTGATCAACAATTCCGTATCTTTTGTTTTCTAAAAACTAATGTTGCCATTATAGCCGACTTATGACTAGTGGAGATAAACAATTATATCTTATTATTTTTACAAACTTTTGTTACTATGATACCCATCTTGTGTTGTACGAATAATATAGAAAATTCACACATTGTCTTTATTTGTCATTGGACAAAGCTTACTAATCTAGCATATTTTCTTACTCCATCCATATTTCTTCTTTTTACTTTTGAAATTGTATTTATATCTCGTATTTATGATATGGAAGTTGGGTTGCATGTCCTATCCTAGTCATGGGCAATTGAAAACAGCTTTGTGTGATGCTTAATTTTTAAAATATGTCCATCTTATGCAAATAATGTAATATTATACACAATTATGCTGCTGACTTATCAATGAGATGATGCAATTTTACTTTGGAGATAAGAAAGGAACAATTAAATTGATGGTTTTGATGTGAAAAAATAAATCGAAGTCTAATGTGTTAAATTTCACTTTCAACGCCTTTAGAATTTAAGTTAGAAAACTAACAAAATTAAATGTATAAACATATATTCATATATCTCATTCTTAAATAACTATTTATTGTGATGCTCAGTCAATTAATCGATAATCTCTCAACTAATATAATGGAGTATTACCCTTTGTTTATGAACATCAAAACTACTCTCCGTGTTTAACCTATGATTTTCAATGACAAAAAAGTAGTAGTAATTAATCTTGAAAAGAGAAAAATTAGATTGTAATTGCTTATGGACTTTTTCTACAAAATATTCTATTTATGTAATATGTTTCTCTTGACTTTATTTATATTGGGGGATTTTACAAATAAAAAAGAATCATAAATTCATTTAAACAATTACTTTAAAACTATTTTTATTATCAAAAAATTGTCAACAGTGATCATTACATTCTTATTTCATTCTCAATTCTTTCAAATTACTTTCTCACTTTTTTCTCATAAGATTTACATTCACATATCTTCTCATATAGAAAAGAGTTGTGGGGGGGAGGGGGGGCGACAATTCTATATCACATCAACATATTAATTATGCTTTTATTTTTCATTTAAACACATTTTCAATAATCATTCTCATTTTAATTTCTAAAATTACTTTATCTCATTTTTTTTCTTAGAATTCATATATGTAGAATAAATTTCCAAACAATCACAATTTTACTTCGGATCTTGATTCAAAATTAAGTTTCAAAAAGTCAGGGCGCTAGCATATGTATATGTATTATAAATATGTGTGCGTATATATCACTGTAAGAAAATATGATATTAATAACAAAAAAGTAAGACGATAATATAGCAACTATCACTGTGACATAAATTAAGTAATAATAATTTTTATTTCATCATTAATAATATAATTAAGAGATAATGAAATTTATTTTTCATAATATAGCTTAATAGTAATAAAATTAACTTTCAAAATTATTAGTGTTAATAATTAATAACACATGTATAGTAACAATTTAACAATAATAAATATTCATTACTATTTATCAAATCGTGGCAATTTAAATGTATAATATTAATTCTTATCTCCGTTAAGTTTATAAAATCAATAGAATGACAAAATAAAACATGTATATAAATATAATTAGTAATAATTTTTATATTATTTTTTATTACTTTATTATAATTCTTTTTCTTGCGTTGCATCTTATCAAACTTCAAATCGCTACAAATCAAAAGTGATGGGCTTTGCTTAGTCCAACAATAATACATTGTCATACTTAAGACCTTGTCCACATTAGGACCGCTCCAAACTATATTACATATATATTTTCTTATTCATTAAATACTCTTATTTTCTTAACTAGATTCCTTTTCAAGATTATGAAAGTCAAAGGGGTTGGCCAATAAAATAAAAAGATCATAAAATAATGTAACCCACTAGACGATTGACGGTTAACGGTTCAATAAATTAATGTTGAAAAGCAATATCAAAGTCGCAGGATTATGTCACCGCCCCTGTTCAACGAGATTGCCAGATGAATTTGTTTATATATATTCTTTTTTATTTTCTAAAGTTAATAGGACAAATGTGCTTTTTATTAATAATTCAATAAAAGCTACTATATATATAGACTATAGGTCATAAATGAAACCTATAGGTCGTAACTTTTGACTTCTAGTTTTGTAATTAAAATGTCCAAGACAACCAATCAAATAAAGTATCAAATGTCTACAAATGATCAGTC
>JACGDI010005865.1:103313-173544 GCA_014898725.1 Jacaranda copaia
GTCATACTCTCAGAACTATTGCTACCCGAGTTGGTATTACCAGACATGTTTCTGTAAAATAATGGTGAAAAGTAACGCAGAGTTTACAAATACTTACAGTGTTAATCTGGAAGTAGGAAGTAAGCAGGAAGCTCTTCAACAATGGCTGGAAACTATTTGATACTCAGAATCACGAAAATAAGAATGAATGGGTTTTCTCCCTTATTTATAAGTGAACGTGCGTGGAAATCCATACAACTGCCATAATGATAGCTGTTTAGTACGCTTTATTTCTTGTTCCCGCCCGCTTTGTATTCCGTTCCTACGCGCTTCGTATCCTGTTTCTGCCGCTTCGTATCCTGCGCAGTGACAGTCGCATTAAATGAAAAGTAACTGCCACAGAACCCTGGTCGATAATTCAAAAACCTGGGTCAAATTTGTTACCTGGCATAGTTGAATGTAAACTCCCTGCTTCTTCTCGTCGACGGGCTCGATCAGGATTGGGAGTTAGGGAGACTCATGATATGGGATAGCCCAGCAGGCCCAATAGGCCCTTCTACAAATGAGACAGCCCACGAGGCCCAACGTGATACGGTATAATCCAGTAGGCCCAACAGGCCCAGATTTAGAAGAGACAGCCCATGAAGCCCAGACAGCCTGATCGACTAGTATCGATCCCGTATGGTAAACCCCGCGGTCGACCCGTATCAACCTGAGAGCCGCTTCCAAACTCTTATCATCCAAGTCTGGTCGACATGAATCGACCTCTGATTGCAAGTGGGACAAGTTGAACCTTTTAGCAATGATTATACGTGGCAGCAGATGTGATTGCTGCCAACGGATGTAACCGCTTCCAACAACTCTGGCAGAGGCGCGCTCCTACTGATATGACTATCCAGAAAAATAGGAGATTGTGCCACCTGGCACAGCCTCGAGATCTGGGCAGAAAATAACTACCAAACCCCCGTCATGGCAAAAACCCAAGTACACCTGATAAGGGTACTTGGATAAAATCACACCATCATCAGATTATAAATTCTACAAGCACCACCACGCTCAAGGTAATGTAATTATACTATTCACTACATACTTACTCTATACTCTCCGTTCTACCGAAAATCTGACTTGAGCGTCGGAGTGCCTTAGCTGGGGCACCTCGGCTAGTTTACGTTTGCTCTTGGTTGTAAATTTCAAGCCCAATAACATTCAAATCCACTGGAGTTCCGGACCGATAAGCTCTTTGCAGCATTAATTATATATTTATGAAAACATATAATATATTTATATACATATATATATTTTTATAAGATATTTATACTTATATATTTATTATCATATATACATATATAATAATATATATTATAATACATATATGATACAATACATAACAATTTTTAATGCGCATATTATTACATGCTACCATGGCAGCATTATGACCAAATCTAGTTAGATACCGTGGCCACGATGGTTGTCGACTGCCATCTATTTTTTATTTTTTTTATATATTATACAATGGTTGTCGGTGGGAGCTGCTGGCTACCCGTGAACGCGATCATGGCCAACGTTGTTTGCCACAAACACGGTTGTGGCCCGGCCGCTGGTGGGATGGGAAAGGGTGGGGGGATGCAGAGTTTACATTGATAAATATGTATATATAAATATAACTATATATAAATATAGTTATGTATAAATATGTATATATTTAAATATATGTATAATATTTTATATTTTTTTATATGTAGATGTAATATGAATCATTAATATTTTTAATTCATCCAACAATTGATATTCATGGGTAAAATTGACATTTCAATAGAAAAAGCCTTAGAACAACCGCACTTACCATGTGAGAATTACACCACGGGATGGAGGGCAGTAATTTGCTACTTTTTTAAAATCACAAGGAGGTTTTTTGCTTAATTTTTTTTATAGAGGGTCTTTTTGCTCTTTTTCATTTTCACAGGGGGTAAAACCTAATTTGCCCGTCATTTTTCTTCTTTTTGGAGTATTATTTTAAGCTCCATCAAGACTTGTTTTTCGGTCATTGAAAGATGAAACTCAGGTAATATTATCCCTCTATTGATAAAATAATAATTGGAATCAGTTTTTTAAAAATTGGATTGGATTGGCTAATCATCCCAATTGGATCGATAATTAGAGGCCAATGTAATTTGATTGAAGGTTAAAAATTGGTAATTTATTGAATTAGACAATCAAAAACTGGTTCAATCAATGGTAGTTTGACTGTTTGATCACTGGTACACTTACTTTTTTTATTTTCTTAAAAAATTAAAAATTAATTTTTTACTTAAAAAAATGCAAAAAAAAAAAAAAGTGGAATCATGGGTTGAAGATGAAGACTATTTTGGAAGTGTAGTTTTTTGAAACATGAATTTATTTTACTAATATTTAATGAAATAGCAGTTTTACGTGGATACTTATGTTTAACACATTGTTTTATTTTATTTAATCTCTTTTAGATTATATTGAATATTTGATATGGAAAAGGTTGATTTTACTTGGATTTAAAACATGAAGCGGACCATTATGTAAATCAATGTTGAACATTACTTTTATATAAATTGTTTATTTATAGTTGACTAATTATGGAATAGTAATGTTTCTTAAAGAACAACTTAAAATGAGTAAGAATTGAATTTTTTTCAAATAACTTTTTTCCTATATTATTGAATCTTTATTATTTTAATATTAAATATTATATATATTTACAAAATTAAATATAATTATTATATCATTATAATATCACACCAATCAAATCAATAACCAATTCCATCTTTGATTCTTTGTCCAATCCAATTTTAAAAATATTGGTTGGAATAAAGATTTTCAACCATTATATATATGCCCTAAAGTGAGAAATTCAAAAATATGTAGAGTGGAAAGTATGTATTTGATGTGCAATAAAGGATTTTTAGAAGAATTAGAGCATTCTAACTCAACATCTCGATTAAAACCCTAATTTTTAAATTAATTATGGGATTCTAAGCATTAAATAACATCTAAAAATATTTTATTGCATTCGAGATAACAGTATGTGGTTTATTTTTTGTTCATTATTTCCTTTCTTTTTCCTCAACAAATTTCAATTGGATCCACACATAGTATTAGTAAATAATGTTCGATGAATCTGCTAAAATTTAATTATTACTCAATTGCCAACAATTTAATTATTAATTAGTAATATAGTATATTCGATGAATGTGCTAAAATTTTTATAGTATTGTTTACATCCTAACAATATTTATTTATTTTTTATATAATATAATTTTAATATATTTGTTCATAAATAAAAAACTAATGAAAATTATAGACATAAAATAGGTAAGTTGGAAATGGTAGTTATTGTATAACTTCTAGTTATTATAAATTTAAAAAAATGGAGATATTTAAGGCATATCATAAAAAACCACACTAAATAAAGAATATATGATTATTAATGGCATAAATAATGACTAGATCCATCATTATATATAAAAGTTTGATCACATTGAGGTACTACTTTGCCAACAGTTTTGATAGGATTTTACTTTAAAAATATACATATCTCAAAGGATAAAAGAGAGTGAACAACTTATGAACTATTTAAAAATTTTCAATTTTTTTAATATAAAACAAGAACATGTATCATTCTATACCATAAAATAAAAACTCTAAGTCCTAAATTATTTAAATATTGATTGAGGATGGTAACAATAATATCTTTGATCTTGACAAGCTGTTTCCATTTGTCTATGAAGGGATAACGCTATTTAAGAGGATTGATGATATCTTACCCTACTTATATCTCCAAAATTTGCTATCATGCATGTTCTAAATAAAATAATTTTCCTAAGTGTTGAATAGCATAAAGATGCATGCATGTAACATGTCGTCATTAAGATTATCTTATATATGAAGGGGGTGGATTATAAGATGATGCATGTGTGCGTATGTACGTACATATATGTACATGTATATGTATGTGTATATGCAACCTCACATCCTTATAGAAAATTTTTTGTGCTATTTTTGCTGTCTTCTTTGGAATGAACTACTTGTTTGTGTGGATGAGAACAAACATTAATTCAATTTTAGTCCCTCAGTTATTGAACTCATATTCAATTTAGTACATCATATATCCATTTTTCAGTGGAAATGGTCGTGGCCGTTTGAACCCTATTAAATTCCGTGCATTCCACGGGAACATCGAAAATGTTAAAATTTCACTTTTGTTTTTCATATTTGTAAAGATCATGTTTATTTTTTATACTACTTAAAAATTGAAATTTATCAGTTTTATACATGTTCTAATTGGAAATATCCTTTATTTTTATTTTCATTTCATCTGAATTTGCTCTATTATTCTATCATCACATCAATCAAAGTTAAATTTAACTGACATAAAAACACCAATTATCATTTCAAAACATTTGAAATATATGTATATATGTACACACACATATACATATACATTAGCAATCGTGACAAGACATCCCCGCATGTATAAATTTATTTTATATTATATGTAGCACCTCCTCTTGAGATAGCCCCCGAGTTGATGCACCTCTCTGATTCAATCTTAATTTTAAAACCCACAATTCGAACAATAGCCCCATAATTTTTTTTTTTCAGCTCATCAGAGGCAACGCCAAGTTCAACTTAAGTAAAACTTAACAGAAATCACAGAAATACATGTCACAAGTGTTCCAGGGACATTTAACTTAATATTTGCATGCCTCATATCAGAGATAAGAATTAGCTACAACATAACAAACTTTAAAATAGTGCGGTTACATGCCAAGGTAGATCCCATCATTCATCATTCATACATACTACAAACCTTAAGTTCAAATCTAACATATCACAGAATCTCTAAGCTTAAAGCTTAACATACGAGTGATCCCATACAAAAATATAAACACCTGCTCTATTACAAAATATATATACTTCAATCCAAGCCTAAAGCACACCTTCATCACCTATTCCTGTCTGAGAAACTTATTGGAATACTGGGGGGAAGGGGGTAAGTCCAAAGACTTAGAGGATGTTTGGCTAAGCTTATTTTAAATATCTTATAAGTTCCCACATCTTATAAGATATTTTTTTGTGCTTATAAGATGATAGATCTTATTTTTAAAATAAATTATTGAAGTGTTTGGATACAATAAGATCTTGAAGCTTATAAGATGTTAATAATAGCAAATTTGTAATTAAAATGGTTAAAAATGAAGAAACTTATTAAGATCTTAAAAATAAATTAGAGTCTCCTTACTTTTTTTTAAAAGAGATTATAAGTTTCTAACATCTTATTTTAGGATCTTCTAAACTCTTTTTTTAAAAAAATTATCAAACACTTTTTATCAACTTATAAACTCTTAAATATCTTAGAATATGGTTTGAGGATCTTCTAAGCTCACCCAAACACCCTCTCAATGATGGATAAATTTAAGAACAATAGTAGGGATCTATTAAGGAAGATTCAACTCAATAGATCACAAATTTAACAATCAGAACAAAACTTATCAAGAAGCAGGCAATAACAATGACCAAAACAGGAAACTCTTCTGTTTTATTGCTCCAAGAACAAATTTCAAGCAAATAGAATACAATCAAGTACAACAAATATGAAGCATATGCATTCCAACAAATTACTACAAGACATGCATTACAAATTCATCTTATACCAGTTAGTCAATCAGTTTACCAAAGCGTGACAGCTTAGTACATGGCAGATGCTCATATTGAACTATATGGTGCACCACAGATGTCTAGGAAAAAATTCCTAGTACACTACTAATACCTAGGAAAAAATCCCTAGCGTACCACCGATACCCATGCGAAATTGCATAGTGTGCCCCACATAACCAAACATCTCGCCTAGATCGGCCCTCAGCCCAATAATTCTCCATACATTAAACAAAATCAAATACTATTTGTGCAGATGCCCAACGAAAAATCCCTAGCACATCGTTGATACCCAAGTGGAAATCCCTAGTATATCACAAATACCAAGTTAACAAATATGCCAACAATGCAAACAATAATAGGATAAAATAATATAGAACAGTATAAGAATGCCAATAAGGCAATACGTCATCAGTAAGCAATTCAGATAAGCCAACATGGCCAATTAAAGCTATAACAGATAACAAGTGTGCTGGAAAGGCAACAGATAATGATACAGGATGATACAGATAACAATACAATTAAGTAATAGAGCGATACAGATAATAAGCAAGAGTTTTGGGTGCTAGAACAAACAGAATTTGGAATTAATAACAAGTGATAACCCTCATAGGGGTGGACACATTAGATAACAGATAACATTGGAGATCTCAAACAATTCTCAAATTTCAACAAATCAAAATACAGTACAGTATAGAAACGGGAACCCTCACAGAGGTTTATCATGATATCAGATAGGTATGAAAAAGTACCAGATTGGCAGACCCTCACCTCTGTAGTCTCATAAAAAGACAATCACAGTCAATAATCTATTGGTCAGTAGGACCCACTTCTTCATCACCTAATCAAAAGAGCATATTCATAGTCAATATCCCCATTCAACTCTAATAGTCCATAATAATTAAAATTACACCATTTGCAGTCTACATCACTAATCTATCTATCAATATGATAATTAAGGTTTGATCGGTACTATTGGTATGAAATGTGCTAATTAAGATGATTATTACAGAAACTGTCATAGGTTCAATAAGATTCTAGTAATGGGATGTAATCTGGTCCTTAATTTGATAATTAATCTCATAACATTATCCTAAATCAATAATGTCATCATAATTAACCAAACTATTGCTTCTTAGTTCTCAAATTCATGAAATCCTCAAATTTAGGGTTTAAATCCTTTAATAGTCTTATTTTATCCAAGTTGGCATATAATAAGACATATCCGATCTACTAAACTATATGATAATCCTCGCATGGGAGTGTATATATATCAATCATACATAAATTCCTCATTCTTGGCATATTACAAGATTTACAAATGAATTGGTGCAATATACATGTATATATTCATAATCTCATACCCAACTTTAACCTAAGATTTGATTATTGAAGTTCCAGAATCACAAACCAAGCACACGATTACAATTGTCGCATTGAGGAAATGATATTGTCCCTCCACCGTTGCCGTGCCACCATCGAAAAAGACCAATATAACCACCAAAAGATGCCTTTCAACCTTATGAACCCAATGCTCCTATCAACTTCAAGTTTTACTGCCAAAATAGCCCTCAAATCACGCCTTAAAGCTTCATCACCACCTCTCGCAGCCATCTCTATTTTTTCCAATTTTTGCCGCAGCCACTATGTCAAACCTCCAAGCAATGGTTCCATGGTGATCCCTAAGCTAAGGGCTTCCCAAGATGTCACCTAGAATTCACATTACCACCATTCCACTGTTGCACGTCACCCTCCACCATGGTCAAGTTTCAATTTTCAGTTTTCATTTTGCGGTGGTTCGCTGCCTGAAATGCCATGCATGTGGTACTGGGATGTTGCTAGGAGTGAGGGAAAGGAGATGGTCAGTTAGTTTTGGGAGACGGTAGCTGTCGAAGGGAATCACCGGTAAGGGACGGAGAGAGATCCGCATTGAAGAAGAAAGGAAAAATGAGATGAAAGAGAGGGGAAATGAAGATTGTGGTATATATAGAACAACTTTTTGTAATTTTTAAATTGGCCCATAACACTTTCTAGATTTATTCAATTGAGTCCCTCCGGTTAAAGAAAATAGGCCTTGACCCAGTTGACCTAAAGTCTTCCATGCAAACCCCCAAGATTTCAATAGTTGTCCAATCATGTCACAATTATTTGTGAATTGGCCCCAAAACTTTAGAGAGTTGTTCAATTAGGTTTTCTCAATTTTATATATTAACCCCAAAACTTTGAAAATAATTAAAATAATTAAAATTTTATAAAACAAAATAACAATATGCAATTGATACTAAACATGAAATATTTAGGGGTGTTACATTATATAACATTAGAATTAGTTGTAATGATAAACAATTAAAAAAATAAGCTTGCAAATAATAAAATTAAATATACGACAACACAAACCACATTAAATAACATGCAATATTAATTTTCAAACCAATCAAGTTTTATGATGGTAAAAATTCGAACAAAAGCAATATATATATATATAATGCAAAGTAATTCTAATAACAAATAAAAAATAATTAGTTGTGAATGCAGAAATTAAATGAAAGGTGAAAAGAATGATATGCATTCAAATTTGTATTCAATTCTAGATAGAATAGGACTGTAAACGAGTTGAGCTCAAGCGGAGATTAGCAAAAATTTCATGTTTAAGCTCCGCTCATTTTTAAAACACATAAGGTCAAGCTCGAGCTCATCAAACTCCAAAGTACTTTAGGTCAAACTTGAGCTCTATGATAAATATTAAGCTCAAGCTCAAGCTTGATGAACTCATAAAATATTGAACCATAACCTAGCTTAAGCCACGCTCAAGCTCATTCATCATCTTCCACACTCAACACGGGCTTAATTTAGTTCTCACTATTTCCTATGAAACTTTCAAAAAAAACTATCTATTAGCAAATCTAACAATATAAGTCAATCAATAGTTTATAAATTTTATGCAAGTTATTGTTTTGAATTTGAAAGTTTGAAAATTAAAATATAAAAATGAATTTGTTAAGATAATAATGAATTTTTATTTCATACTCATATTATTATATTTGAAAACATGCATTAATCATGTATAATACATTATACAATGAAATTTTGTTATATAATTATATTTTTTATTTGTATTAAAAAATTTATGTTTTTCTTCAAATATATCATGCTATTTTTTAAAGTATTTTACAACTTATAAATTAGTATCTTACAAATTATAATTATTATTGCTTAATAAGTAATATATATAAGTAAATTAATGAATTATAGTTCAAAAATTACCTCAATATGTGCTACATATTTTTTAGTATTATTTTTACATATTATTTAATATATATATTATTTTAAAATATACTAGGCTCACGAGTCAGCTTCCGAGCCTTCGAGCCGCCATATTAAAATTCAAACTTCACTCAGCTCCTAACTCAAGCTCAAATAGTCCCAAGCTTGAGTTGAGCTTTTACATGTTGAGCCAAGCCCACTCGACTCAATTTTCACCCCTAATCTATAACTTGTAGATTTGCAGTCAGTAATGACTGCATCCAAAATCACTTTTTTTGCAATCTCATTTTCTTTTCCAATTCTATGGAATAGAAACAAAATAAACTTGAATAATGAAATATTTGCATTTTAAAAAATACAATATTGAAATGCCCTTCACATGGAAAATTGACAAGCCCACTCCCAATGTTCAAAATTTTATGCGGCTTGTGCAACTTTTTGATTTAGTTATAATTATACACATAATTTTATTGGATGTTAATATTATATCTTGAAGATAAATTTAAATTATTCAGAAGTTGATATAAAAAATGTCCAATTTGAAATTATTTTTGTTTCTAAACATTTTTAGTATTTAAATGTCTTTTAGAGGATAAAAGTTGAAAAAATAACAAAAATATTAAAATAACTTTCATTATGATAGTAAAAGGCTTTCATTTCTATAATAGTATATATATATATATATATATATTTGAATAAACACATCTTTTAAGGCATAAAAAATATAAACCATCTAAATTTTCAATTCTATACCAACCATAATCATTATTCTCATAAAAAATATTCAAATATATATATATATATATATATATATTCATTTTAAAGACTATAACTAAATATTTAACTTTAAAATTGTAAAGCTTCTTGCACTTGTACAAGTCCATTTCAAAATTAACAGAAAGCACACAAGGGTTTAGAGATTTGAGTTGAGTGAAGTTTGCAGAAATTTTTTGAGTTTAAACTCAATATATATACATAAAGCTCAAGCTATTTGCAACTTGATTTAATGAAAACTTGAGCTCTCAACTCGACTTGATTAAACTCAAATTTTCATGTGAACTTTAAACAACTGCGAGCTTAAGCTCTAAGCTCGAACTTGAACAAAATAATAGTAATATAATATAAATTTATTAATAAAATAAAAATAAAATTAGATTATATGGTGGGTTGCGAGCCGAAATATAGACTGCTTGAGATCAATTCAAAATAGAGATCAAACTTGATTCAGTTCAGCTTGAGATCGAATTAAATTTTCTCAAGCTCGATTACTTGAGTTGGTTTGACTCGTTTGTACTTCTAGCGTGTAAAAAAGTTTGAATTTGGATAAAAATTTAAAATATTAAAATATTAAATTTGACGATGGTTAAACCAATTTGTGATCAGAAACGTTTACTATACAAAAATGCCAGAATGTAAGTTCCCAAAAAGAGCTACGCTGTGATAAATTAAAACCAAATTAGTGATAAATATGAGGGATAGAAAATATATTAATCCATTTGTAGGTGATGATAAAGTTTAAAATAAGATAATATGGCCTAAAGTTGATGGTAGCAAAATTTTAAACCATCTCCTTGTGGTGGTGTTGCGCTGGTGGGCGTAGGTTGATTAGGTTTGTCAATTGAAATATGCCATGTGAAGCTGTCTTTTGTAGAAGTTTATTCACAGATGAAACCTCTAATTTGTTTGTGCAGATGTGATTGGATGGGATAGCACAAGTTGGCGTATGGATTACAGATTGCCCATATTGGAGAAAAAGAGGATATAGATTGATGCTTCCACATGGATGAAAATTGTACGTTCACGATGATTCCACAATCAATTTCATGTTACATCATTTTTTTTTTAATTTTTTCTGCACGCACATCAAAATTTTGTCAGAATATTCGAATCTCAAACTTAATTATGTTTACATATATGTGGGGCACAAATTCCTTATGACATATTAGATTCACCTCGGTTATTAATCAATATAGTGAATAACTCTATTACTTTTTTTAAAAATTAATGCTCTTTTCTGGTTAGAAATCATGATGCAACGTGTGTTCTCTTGTGTTCTCGTTATGACATAAATAAAATAAATTAAAAAATAATTTTTTGTTCAAAAATGAAATTTTAGGAATCGGTTATAATCTTTTCATTCTTCAAAATTCTATCACAGCCATATTTTTTAAATATGGTGAATTAAAGATAGTATTTTGTAGATACTCAATTATTTTGAATATATTAACCGATTCCTTATTTTCGGATCACTTAAAAGAGACGAAAAGAATATCGTATTGTTTCAAGTGATTAATTGGTCCAATTACGCTGCCTTCACATCTTTATGAGTGAGGTTGAGGGTTGATGTCGTGATGAACTTCAAGTGCGTGTGTTAATAAGAGAAAAGACAATTAATTTGAAATTTTTAATACTTTCTTAAATACATGAATGAGAAAAAAGATAATAATTCTTTTTCTATTTTTAACTTCTATTTTATTATTTTTCTCCTTCATTAATGAAGGGGGTTTTTTTCCCTCTTCAATGTTGACTATTTGGTATAGCTTTGCTCACAGAAGAGGAAATAATAGATGTTTGGTTGATTTATTGTTTTGTTTGCAAAAAGATAATACTTTCTATAATTTTTTTTGGATTTAATATTATATATATAGCTCTTATATATATATATATCTTTTTGTGCAAAGTTGATATTAAATAATACTTGAATTTATTTGCTTTTCTTAGCACAAGGTTTCCGGTTGCCACCCAAAATCCTCCCAAAACCACCCACAAGATATCAAATAAATAAAATAATCGACAAATTAATAGTTAAAAGGAAAGAAAAAGCTTATGCACTAACTTTATATTCCAGCAAACTGCAAATGTTTGCTTAGTGGAGGCCAATTACACTCTTGATAGTACATTGCTGTATATCTATACTAGGAAAAGTGGTTTTTTGTACCTAAAAAATACAAATATATACATATATATACGTACATTCACACACACACACCCCCCCCAACCCGCCCCGCAATAATTTATATAAGCACGCGCGCGCGTGATATGACAGAATGAGCAAGTTGAAGGATAATTTTGCCCTCATTGATTATAAATATAGCTGACACACTTTAAAGTCTGCATTTTGAGAGGATTAAGTCCCATCCACGTAATATGAACCGTATTGTGAATGATTTAAGATATTCATATATTGGGACCATCAGAGGACTCAGCAAAACAGGTTGACGTCACAAATTTTTATAAATGTCTCCAACCACAAAGTGATAAAAGGTAATTATTTTACTACCCCACATTCTTTAGAATTATATCGTAATTTCTATGGACCTTTTTTTGTTTATTTTAGACATGCATATGTTTAGAGGTCCTTAAAATTTGAATTATAAACTTTATACACGTAAGTATAAATACAATATCATTTAATCAATTAATTAATAACTAGCCACTAACTTAAGTATTAGAAATTTTCATTGGAATACCCAATAATCCTAACTCATATCTTAAATTTTTTTAGTATACTTGTTATCCAGTTATACTGTATAAAACTCATAACAATACAATCTGATGAATACTTAACTAGTTCAGAGCAACCTATTAACTAATCCTTAATTAAAATGTATATATGGTATGTGCTTATACACGCCAAACACATATGTAAGCATATGATTTATTTGCATTTGTGAAACCCTTTTTTACCTACCTCAACCCCCTTTAGAAAGAGGGGTCCCCTAACATTTCTAAAATTAGGTACAGCAATTAAAACCAAAAAAAAAATGATAAAACTATAAAGAGATCACTTCTAATCAATTAATTATCTCTGCCAATGGTGACTATGCTTTGTGGAAAATGTTATCGTACGGATTTTAAAGCTGTTTTGGCCCCTACATGCTCTCATCACAAATAATATCTTCATGCTTCATCACAAGACAAACTTTTGCATAATATTTTTAATCTATATTATAAAAAGATAATGTACAAGTTTGAAACTACTTACATGGAGTAACAAATTAATTAATCGAGTATATCCCAAAAAGATGCCCATAATGAAAAAAGAGAGCCCCATTTTTATTAAAAAGAAATTAAAAAAAAAAAGACAAACTAGAATGAAGTAATCAAATCAATGCATAAAAATTGAAAATAGCCCACGACTAATTCAAAAAATTATCAAAAATATTACAACTTTTGTTCATTTCACATTAAGAAATTAAATTAAAAGTTAAAACAAATAATGATAAAGTCTCCAAAAATTTCTTATTGGAATATTTTTGGGGAAAAAAAATCTGCAAACATATGGAAGCAAATGAATAATCATGATAAGAATATTGGGAAGAAAAAGCCAAGAGCCGCATGGAACCTCTAATGTAAGTATGTAACCTAACAAATGAAGCTGGCGACAGTCAAGAGGAAAAAGAAAACAGCGACGTCGTTCGGAAATGACATGTGATGTAACCCTTTCCATGCATTTTTCTGTCTGTAGTGTTCATAGGTTTGCGCCAGAATCGTAATTCTTTTTTTAGGTCTTTCCATTTTTATGTTATGCACTCTAAAGTCGTGTCTCTTTGTTTTGAACTATTCAAAAATTGTTCGTGGATTTGAATCTTACATATATCCAAGTCATGTAAGATATATAATTGAAAAAATGAAACAATTTCTTTAAAAAAAATAATTAGGGTATTAATTTTTTTTAGTAGAAAAGACAGTCGATAAAGTTATAAAATGTTTGTATTTTTTTAATATATACACAAAGTTGAAAGGTGCATAAAGCCAACTTATGTTAAATTAGAGTTGAATTGTGAATTATTTAAATTATATTTCAAGTGTGATATTATTGATTTCAAATTTAACAAGTCAACTTCGATCGAATCAAATGGATGTTAATACCTTTTTGTTGATAGAAAAATTATTTTTTTTAAATAAAATTAAATGACCAAAAAAATAATATGAAAATTCTGCAATACTATTTAGTGGTCAACTTTTGTGAAAATATAGACAATAATACAATTGATGTCATGATGATATCTTGTTGTCGTTCTTCCTCAATAATGCAAAAGCAATAGTTTTAGAAAATAAATAAATTAAATAAAAGTACTATCAAAATGCAGCAATCACTTTGATCTTGTCCTTATACAATTGGGGGGAAAAACATATAGAATAAATATATGGTCAAAATATGCTAGAATTTGTATTGGTTCATTAATCCACATTAAATATATATTGATCGTTAAATTATTAAAACAATAATATTTTTTTAGCATTCAATCTCTTTCCAATTCAATAATTGTCAATGAATTTGATATGCCACAATAATTTATTCAAGAATTTCATCATTTATCATGAATGCATAATCATGTTGTATTTTTTGTCAAAAACATATTGATTTGCCATCAATGAAAAACAAAGGGGACATTATGGTTTGGTAAATTAATCAATGTGATGATTTGATGCGATAACAACTTGCTTGATATATGATTAGACTTTTAGAATGAAAAACTTTTTACTCTTTGAGCAATAACAACCTTAGCACATTAAAATTTTTATTTTTCTCTTTTTTTTTAATAAAATGTCCAGAGAGCAACGATCAAAATAGTAACTGTTCATAACAACTAACAATATTTCAACGTAACTAAGAATCACATTGATGCCAAAATTTTCAATCTAAGTATTTTGAAAATACAAGCAATTGCAAAAATTTCACAACAATTATCGAAATGACCCTGAGACAAATTTTTGTCAATTTATGTCAATTTATCCGTCCAAGTGAGGGGACATTGTTGACAATTATTTTTCTTTCATAATTATAAAAATATATATAAAGTGCCTTATAGTGACCTTAAAAACCTAAATAAACAATAAATTATATTACTACGTACGAATAAATTTTTGTAACTTATCACTATCCAAAATTAAAAAAAGAAGCCCAAATCATACGCACATCTTTGCATACCCCTACAGAGAGCTAAACAAGACAAAATAGCCCAAGAAACGGATAGGTGGCCCATTATTTTAGGGATCTTTTTCGAGCCCATTTTTTGAAGTAAGAAATAGCCCATTTTAAATGTTTCTTAAAGTAATTTTTTGGTTAATAAAACAAAAAAAGGAAAAGGTTTTCTTGAACTTTATGGCCTTATTTGTTTACATTTTCCTAAAACAAACTTCAACTCCCAAAACACTTTGAAAGAAATGTATGTGCTCTCTAATGTCACTATCAAAATAATATTTTTTTTTTCAAAAGTACCCTCCTAAAACATATTATACCTATATATGTACATAACAAATCAATCATTATATATATACACTAATCGTTGTGGCATGTTATTCCTACATGCATATATATATAAATTTAATTTATCAAATTATTCATACTAATTATTTAATAAATAATAAGGTACTTATTTTTTATACGAATAAACAATAACATAATTTAACAAAGTAATTGGTGAGGTTGAAAGTTGTATTTAGTGAATAGAGTTGTACTTGAGCTAATTCGACCAGAGAGGTTAAATGATTCAACAATGATATTCTTCTTGAGCTGAGATCTGTAACCAAAAGCAAGCGTTAAACTAACTAAGGTGCCCCTGACTAAGGCACTCCGACGCTTAAATTAGTACTAATCGAGTGAGATAATCGAGCAGCAGAGTAAGAGCGTTTATTGTATAAGGCACACCTAGAGGGTAGTTGGCGGTAAGGTATTTATAACCTTCTCTTGGTTGAGGATACGTCTAAGATGCCTCTATCAAGTGTAAAGGGGTCTTGTCCTCATTTGGGAGTTATTAGTCATTTTCAATCCTAGTACTATTCAAGGTGGCATCATCTTCTGCTTTTCAAGATGAATAGTACTTTGAGGGTGCGCTTCCCTGACAGGGTTGGTGGCAGAGGCTATATTGGGGTGGCACATGCCATTAATGTTGAAGCACGCTACCTGTCAGAGCATTGAATGCAACAAGGATATAGGTTAGCGTCAGAGTGAGCATTTTGGTCGATTTTTGTCAACCAGACAAAGTGGTCAATCAGGGGAATGGCTGAATAGACAAAGCAGCTTAAAGTCTCTCATTAGGTGCGATAGAGAAGTATTAGCTTAACCAGGCGGTTGTGATCTAGTGAATCAGCCTAGCTAGGTCCTAAAGTGCTTTTGGGCTTTGGATGTTAAGTGGGCTTGGAAACCTTTCTAGAGTCAATAGTTTGTTGGACTGGGCCTGTTGGGCTATCCCATATCATGAGTCCCCCTCACTTACGGTCCTGATTGACCTTGTTAATGGGAAGGAGCGTGGAGTAGATAACTAAATGATGATTATGCAAATTCAACTATAATTTTTGAATTGTCAATCAGGATTTTTGAATACTCAACTAAAATTTTATGCATTTAATATGTCAGTTACATCACGGTATACGAAGTGCTAAGGGACAGTAGTGCAATTATTGTTGTCATTTAGGTTCCCACATCCAAATATCTATAAATAAGCGGGATAGAAACATTCATTTTTCACTTTTACTGAATCTGATCTGATCGAGTTCTTGCTTTCAAAGTCCTTTAACCCTTTTTGCATAGAGTTTTCAAGTGATCAACTGTAAGTTCTTCTCCAAGCTTCTGTTTTCCTTCATTTTGCTTTGTAAAGATATCAAGTGCATCAGATAGTGAGAACACTAGGTCCTAAAGAGTACAATTTCAGGGGAAGGTTGGGAGTGAAAGTGCGTTTGAGAGTACTTCTGATAGTTGATCAAGTAAAAGCTCGATCTCCAATAACTCGAGTATTGAGAGGCCACCTCTGGGGGCGAGGCTAGCCCAAGTGAAGTGACAGCATCGTACAATCGATTATTCGTGCCACACCATTATAGTGAAATAGTCTCCAAAATCTCCCCTACTGACTTAGTTCGAATTAGGGAGATGTACCATAGTTTGGATGAATGTAAATTCTTAGTACCTAGGACTCGAAATAGGATGCATCGACCTCCGAGGGGATACATCACGGTGTTCAAGGAGGGATTTAGGTGCAAACTTAGGTTTCCTTTAACACCAGCTATAATCGACCTCTTGGGGGGTCTTGAGGTCTGTATAACATAACTTCTACCTAATTGCTTCGCTATCATATATTATTTTACTATGTTGCTGTATCTGTTTAGCAAGCCAGCCTCTTTTGCTAATTTTTCCAATACGTTCCATCTGCCTATGTCCCAAAAGTCGGATAGTACCAAAAAGTTTGGGTTCTATTATCTGATGGCATGTCCACATCAAAAGTTCTTGGTAACCCTCCCTCATCATATGGCTAGAAGTGAAAAAAATACTTTTTGTATGTTCGAGGGCCTGATGAGTTTAATATCACTAGAGGATGGTGGAGAGGGCATATTGAGGAGAGATGTCTGGTGTTAGCTGGCCTATCGCCGGCTAAGCTTGACTTGCCCACGGGCTATCTGCCAGGTAGAGATCTTTATCGACAATGATAATTATAGATTTTATTTTATCTTTCTGCTTAGTTTTGATCATTTTTATTTTATCTTTTGTTAGCAGATCGAGAAAAAGTAATGGCCCGCAGTTGACAAGAGGCTTTGGCTAAAGCTTAAAGAAATGACAAACACCGTCGAGTGGCTGCTCAACGAGATACGCTTGCAGCAGAGCTAGCCTTTTCGATCGTTGCCCCAGCCATGCCCCAGATCAAACAAGCGCCCCAACCCACTTCATCAGCAGAGCGTATTTGCAGTAGCCCTATAAGTCGAAGCAAAAGATAGATGATCGAGCAGGAAAGATTGACACCAAAAAGGACAATGGGTGACAAGGGCAAGCAGAATACAGTCAGTAGCTACGACTTGTTCGGCAAGTTTAGTGATAGCGTTTTGTTCCAAATTCCCAAGCTACCATCACCTCGATTTAAACCTGACCCCACCATGAAGGTCACTAATTCTAGCTCTATTATACAATCGGGGATGATGAGCACTGATGCAATCAAGTGTATGGTGGTTAGGCTTTTCTCCGCCAACAAGTGGAGATTCATAAGCCTGAGCCAAGTTGGAGTGCTCAGGGCTCTAGCTGACTATTGCAATATGGTAAGTATGAGGTCAATTATTTTCTCATCGAGTTCTTCTTTTGGCTAGTTGTATTATTTACTGATACTCTCTCTGTTTTAGATAAGCCAGTTTGGGTACCACTTTTATCGTTGGTCGAAGTTGGCCCCGGAGGACCGTGAGGAATTGCGGGAGAGAGAGAAGTTAGAGACCCTCAAGGTTCAGCTCGAGTCTTCCCAGCTCCAAGTTAACCAATTGACAAAGGACGTGGCTAACCTCTAGGAGCAGCTCAATACAAAAGACCTGCAACTGGTCAAGGTTGTCAAGGAGAGGAGTTGAATGGACTTTGTGTTGAAGAAGGCTCACTTAGATATACAGGTGAGCTACTCCTCTAGTCAATCGATCGATTGTGCTGCTGTGCTCAAGGAGGCTCGGGCGGCCTTCTCTCGATAGCTCCCCACGATGCGATAAGAGGTGGTGAAATAATTCATGTCGAGCCCGACCTTCCAAGATGCAAGCATAGTTCTATCCATCGATGATGCTTGCAGTGCATTTGAAAAGGTGATAAAGCAGCTTGAGTATCTGGGCTATATATTGTTCATGCAGAAGATAAAGATAAAATAAGCCCTACACTGGATGAGAAGATAATGCGGTCGATGGGGACGGGTTGAGCCCTACCCTCCCGTTGAGCCCACGATCGAAACCCAGCAAAAACAAGCTGAGGTCGAGGCCAAGCTAGCTGAGCTGGCAAGCAAGTTCGCCTTCACTAAGGACCTTACTTTCCAAATGAGAGATAGGTAGGTCGACATCGTGTAGTATGTGTTGTACTCAACTAATTTCATAGACAACATTGCAAAGCCCTCATAAGAAGCCCAAGCCATTTCACCGCTTGCATCAGTGATGTTGGAACCCGACCAAGACTCGTAAGAAGGTGCTCGGGCCAGTCAATCCAAGGGTGCTGAGTCAAGCCAAACTTGATCTTTCAACTCTCTTTTGTCATTGATGCTATTTTATTTTATTTTATTTTTTTATTTTTGAAGGTTATAATGAACATTTTCTATGAATAAAAAATTATTTTGACATCTCTCTTGTTGAATGAAATCAACTTCATAGCTTTCTTATTGAATGCAACTGTATCGTCGCAATTGTATAGTTGATAAGTTGAGAACCATGTTACTTAATAAGAAATCCCAACAACTTTATCGTCAACTTAGGTTACTATCGAAAAATGCATATGCTCTTGTTGAAGCACATTCAACAATTTGTTTTTGCAATTTTGCTCAACTTTATAGTGGATTTTACTTCGAGTTTGAGTTGTCTTAACTCTGTAGCGTTGCACTGACTTGTCGATCAACTACTGAGTTGATTGCATAGCTTAGGCTAAAAAGTCTTAGGTTGACATTATGTAGCTGCTTTTGGGTCGATTATGGGGTCGACTTGAAATTTGATCTGGCAAGCAGCTTATAGGTCAAATACGGGGTCGATTTGATTTGGCAACGTGAAGCTGCTTGTGGGTCAACTACGGGGTCGACTTGAAACTTAATTTGGCAGCATAAAGTTGCTTGTGGGTCGACTACAAGGTCAACTTGAAACTTGATTTGGCAGCGTGAAGCTGCTTTTGGGTCGACTATGGGGTCAATTTGAAACTTGCAGTGGTGCAAGATAGATGTAGTTGTGATAATACAAACAAATGATAGTAGTGTTGCTAAAACTTTATTTATATCACCGAATAAGAGGATGATTAGAATGTGCTTTTATATATACAATTTCTTCAAGTTGATGGCATTGCATAGGCGAGGGAGCTTATCCCCATCAATATTAGCAAGTCGGTAAGTGTTATGCTTTGATACATTCACAGCAGTATAGGGTCCCTCCCATTTTAGGTCGAGTTTGCCAACATTCTTGGACACCTCCACCTTTTTAAAAATGAAGTCTCCAACCTTAAAGTGGCACAACCTAACCATTTTATTATAGTTGTCCGCCATCTTTGATTTGTAGCGCTGCATGGTGTTGTAGGCCTTTTGCCTTTGCTCATCAATAGTCTTAATGTTGGGCTTCCTTTCTAATGTGTTCTTGAGCAAGTGGAAGTGTATCACTTGAGCTGTATGCTATATGAGTTCTGAGGGGATGGCTGTCTCATACCCATGGACCAAACTATAAAGGCTATGACTTGTGACCATACATAGGTTCATCCTGTATGCCCATAACACTCCCAGGAGGTCATCTACCCAACTCGACCTAGTAATTTGTATCCTAGCTTTCAAATGATCGAGAATTATCCTGTTTGTCACCTATGTCTAGCTGTTCGACTGAAGGTTACCCATCGAAGTAAGATGTTGGGTGATTCCTAAGGCCTCGCACCACTTCTAGTACTTCTGCTTTGAAACCGAGTCCCATTGTTTGAAATGAGGATCTTAGGTAGACCAAAACAACAGATGATGTGTTTTCAGATAAAACGCTTGATGGCCACATCGGTTATCTTTGGGACAGCTTCAGCCTCAACCCACTTGGTAAAATACTTGACTGCCACGATTATGAACTTTCACTAACCTGTTGACTTTGGCAGTGAGCCCAAAATGTCGATCTCCCACTAGTCGAATGGCCAAGAAATTTGAACATTGACCATGGGCGTGGCTGGTTAATGCAAGAGATTCGAATGAACTTGGCATGATGGAAATTTTTGAGTAAAATTAATAGTATCTTTCAATAATGTCGGCCAAAAGTATCCATACCTGATGATTTTATACGCGAGAGATCTTTCCTCAAAATAGTTCCCACACATATCTATATGGATATCCTACAATACTTCATAAGCCTGATCAGGATTTAGGCACCTTAGGGGCAGTCCAGAGATCGAGCTCTTATATATTTGGCCATGCTCGTCGAGCACAAACTTGGCAACTTATCCTTCAAGGCGATGAGCCTTATTTTTATCTTTGGAGAGTGTGCCATGACTCAAGTAGAGTTTTATCATATCCTGCCATGAAGGAACTGTCTCCTTGATGCTCTCTACCAAGTTTTTCTTAAGTGGGCCGATCGACGGCCTATTAACGACCAAAAAAGTTATCGTCCTATCTCTTATACCTCGAGTCAAGCTAGCAAATTTGGACAAAGCATCTACACGCTCATTCTCGGATTGAGGTACCTAACTGAGGGTGAACTTTTTGAATGATTGGTGTAATTTTCTGACCTCTGCTAGGTACTGGTTCATCATTGAATCCTTGGCCTCAAAATTTTCCTCAACCTATTTCGCTACCAATTGAGAGTCCGTAATTGCAGCCAAGTGATTGACGCCTCGGTAGAGTGCCATCCTCATTCCAGAGATGAGAGGCTCGTATTCTACCTCATTATTAGTAACTACATAGTCAAGTTTGATGGCAAAATCATACTCCTTCGCTATCGAGGAATAGAGAGCCACTCCTATTCCCCCTCCTAATATGGTCGATGATCCATCAATGATCAAAGTCCAAGTGAAAGGGGCTTCGCTACTTTTGTCAGGCAGGTTGACTCGTTCAGTGATGATGTCCACCAAGACCTGCACTTTGATGGATGTTTTAGGCTGGAAGGTGATATTAAATTCTCCCAATTCAATTGCCTATTTTGTTAACCTCCCCAATATGTCTGGCTTTGACAACAACTGCTTTAATGGCTAGTTGGTCAGCACTATCATGGTATGAGAGTGGAAATATGGACGTAGCTTCCAAGCCACGATGACTAGTGTCAAGGCAAATTTCTTGATCTCCAAGTAGTTATGCTCTGGTCTTTGGAGTGACTTGCTGTAATAGTAAACCAATTGGTGATTTCCATCTCTAGTCGAGACTAAGACCGAGCTGATTGATGCCTCCTAGATAGCCAAGTATATATGAAGTACTTCTCTAAGTTCAGGTTTTGCAAGCATGAGGGGCAAGGAAAATACTATTTGAATTCGACAAGAGCCCGATCACAATGTTCGTTCCATTAGAAATCCAACTTCTTGGCATTTTTGAGAATTTTGAAGAAAGGTAGGCTCTGGTCAACCAATCGAGTGATGAATCTCCCAAGGGCAATAATCCTTCCGACCAGCCACTGCACATCTCTGACTGTTTGAGGTGGGGCAATGTCCAAAACAGCCTGAATCTTTTGTAAATTAGCTTCAATGCCCTGTTGACTGACCGTGTAACCCAAAATTTACCTCCTCAAACCCCAAACATACATTTGTTTGGATTTTACTTCAGACCAAATGCTTTAAGTATTGCAAAAGTGTGATTGAGGTCGAGCAAATGGTCTTGGATTTTTTCTATTTTTACGATCATATCATCAACATACACCTCCATAAACTTGCCAATTTTATTCTTGAACATAAAGTTGACCAGCCTCTGATAGGTTGCTCCATCATTTTTAAGTCCAAAGGGTATGACCAAAAGCAATAAACTCTGTTGGGAATCACAAAAGAGGTTTTATCCTTATTTTTGGGGGCCATGAATATCTAATGATATCCTTGGAATGCATCCATCATACTTAATAACTCACAACCAACCATAGAATCTATTAGTAAATTTATTTGAGGCAGGGGTAGGATCCTTAGGGTAAGTTTATTCAAATATATGAAATTATTACACATGCATCATTGTCCCTCATTCTTTGGGACGAGTATAACATTACAAAGCCAAAATGGATATTGAATTTCAACTATATAACCTATATCTAAGAGTTTTCTGACTTTCTCTTCGATGATCTAGGTCCTCTCAGTATTATATATCCTTATCTTCTGCTTGATCGATTTGTATGAGGGGCCGACATTAAGGCGATGCACAATAACACTAGGGTCGATTCCCTGAATGTCATATGCTTTTCAGGCAAAGATGTCGATATTTATCCTCAAAAAATTGACTATAAGACACTCTAAGTAAGGGCCCATATCTGTTCCAATCCGAGTAGTTTTGTCGGGGTTTTCTAGTTTCAGCTTGACTATTTTAAACTCTCCAATCGGCTCTACTTGAGTGTCTTCCAACTTTCTCTTTTTATTAGATTGGCTTTCCTCAGGTTTCCACTATAAGGGCATTCTCTAAGGTCTTCAATTATGATCGAGTCTTCTACTTGCTTAACTTGACCGAAATGTTATAACATCACTAAGCTTCCTTGGTGTTACACAGCAATTCACCTATGCTAGTCGAGGTAAGGAATTTGATCTTCATGTGATAGGTCGACACAATGGTGTGAAAATCATTGAGAGCTAGTCGACCAATTATAACATTATAGGTAAATAGGGCGTCAACCACAAGATAGTTGATCACCAAAGCCTTTCTTTGGGGTGTCTCCCCAAATGACGTCTAGAGATTAATGGACCCTTCCAGAATAATTTCTGACCACCCAAACCCGACTAGAGAGGTACACACAGGTTTAAATTTCAACTACCTTAAATTCATCCTTTTCAGTATGAAGAGGAAAATGATATTGGCTAAGCTGTCGTTATCAACTAGAACTTTCCTCACTTCAAAGTTAGCAATCTCAACGGAGTCTACCATAGGACAATTAATTTTATGGTCAATATTTTTCCCTTCGAGGTGGTACAGGTCACTGTTGGCAAAAGAGATGGGCTTTGTGCTTGTCGATAAATGGAACATTATTTTAACCAGCAAGGCTTTAGTCAACTTTGGCTTCCATTGAGTCTGACTCTTTGCTGATTTTGAGTCCCCCCTAATGGAGGGCCCTACCATCATGCCAATTACTCCTCAAATGGGTGGGCGGTCTTCTTAGGCAAGTTTTTTTTCTTCATCTTCTCTTCTAGGGCTAACCGACCTTTCTCTGCGGGAAATTCAGTCTATTTGGCCTTTTTCAACCCATATGTCAACAACCACATATTTTTTGAGATGGCCCTGCTTGATGAGCCTCTCAATTTCATCCTGAAAATTGAAACATTCATCTGTGTCATGCCCATTTTGTTTATGAAAATAGCAATACTTCTTTGATTTTTTCATTACTTTAGTTTTCATCAGGTTCCTTAATTTCTTGAGAAGATTATTATGTTGGATTGCAAATAGAACCTCTCTCATCTGTATATTCAGTGGAGTATAGTCATAAAAGTGCTTTATTAGAGATCGACCCCTCTCCCTATGTTTCTAGTCAACTTTATCCTTTTTTTTTTATTGACCTAAGAGTTTTCGAACTTTAGCCTATTTATCTTCTCTTGAGTCATACACCTCTCCACTAGTTCGAGCAATTCCTCTATCGACCATGGGCACTCACGCACCAAAGCATTAGCACATTCTTTGTGCTTGAGTTCCAAGAACAACATGTCGATTAAAAACTCGATCCTGGGGTTTCGATCTTTAGGACTTCCATGTTGAATCTCGTGAAAAAGTCACAGAGAGACTCCCTTTCATTATACTTGATAGTGTGGAAATAAGTATGGGGGAGTTTTGCCTTTCACTGACTGACGAACTGGTGTAGGAATTTATCACAAAGTTAATTGTAGGAGTATATCGACGAAGGCTTCGCTTAACAAACCAATCGAGCTATGCCTTGGAATGTGGTTACCAATATTTTCGCGTGGATATAGTCATAGTTGTTAAATACAAAAGGTGGTGCGAGGCGATAAGGCCTCTAGTGCCCGAAGCGAGATGAGAAAATAAAAATTAATAAAATATATTATGTATTTAATAAGTTTTAGTGTAGGTAAAATAGAGAACCTGTAGGATATGCAACAAATATAACATAATAAATCTAACATAAGTTACTTTATCAAGTTTTAAGTGCAATAAGTGCAAATCATCACAAATATCCATAATTTCAAGCTAAATGTTAAATCATATGTTCTAAATCTAATCAAACAAGTCATCATCAAAGTTGCCTCCATTATCATCACTCCCATCAACATCATCTTCATCATCGCTATCACTTTTATAACATTCATTATCTTCCTCTTCCACCTCTGTCTCACTATCATCAAAGTTGTTTTCTTCCTCTTTTTCATCTATGAAATGGCGTGATGAAGATGGAGCGGTTTTCTTTCTTCCTCTAAGGTTAGCTATCGCAGCAACCTTTGATTTCCTAATTGAAGTAGATCTAGAACTAAATCTATAATTATAGGCTGGCTCATCAACTCCAACAGCTCTTGCAACATCTCCCCATGTTAAATCTTCACCATCAAATACAGGAGCATCCTCTTCATTTTCATCCTCATCCAAATACCCAGTCATCCATTCATTACTTTTATCAATTTCTGACAAGGTGATTGGATCAATTGTACCACGATTTTTATATATATGCCTTAAAGCTCTATTATACTTGATGAAAACTAAATCATTCAAACGCTACTGCTCCAAGCGATTTCTTCTTTTTGAATGAAGCTACACAAGTTTAAAAGTAATTAATTAGTATATACTACATACATGCATACAAAACTTAAAGAATTAACTAAGATGTATAATAGCATTTTAACAACTTACATGCTTGAACACGCTCCAATTTCTTTCACACCCGGAGGAACTACAAGTAAGACTAAGAACTTTGATGGCAAAATTTTTGTAAATTTGGTGTTGAAGACCCATATGTAGCCCACCACTCAGCTAAAAATTAATATACAATAAAGTTATTAATTAAGATTAAGGAACGAATAGTTTATTAATTAAAGAACAAGAATATATAGTAGATTAATTTTGTTACTTGAACTTTTTGTGTCACAAGTCCTTCGTCTAATAGCTATTGGCAATGAAAACATCCTTTCACCGCTCATATAGATATCCAACTCATCAGAAATTGAATCTTGATCTTTAGGGTCATGCACTAGTCTTTGTATGCTTTCATGTAACCCTCTCATAACCTTCTCATCTTGTTGTATTTCTGGGTTTGAGTAGAAATATTGCGGGTTTAGAAAATGCCTGGTTGCATGCAAGGGTTGATGAAGCTGAATGGACCATTTTTCATCAATGATTTTGAATGCCTCTTTGTACTTCTCCTCTTTCTGGCCAAATGACTTAGCAATTATCTCCTTAGCTCAGTCCATTGCCTCATATATATATCCCATTGAAGGTCTTTTCTCACCATCTACTAATCGAAGCACATTAACTAGAAGGCCAGCCAACTTAACAACATAAGCAACATTGTTCCAAAAAAAAGGCATAAATATGATGTCTGCAATTTTTCTACCTTGTGCCTCCTTAGCAAACTTGCTATCAATCCACTTCTTTGATGTAAACATCTTTTTCAAGTTTGTCTTTTGTTTCTGAAAACTCCTTAATGTGAGAAAAAGCAGTTGCAAAATGTGTTTTTGCCAGTCGAACCATTTCTTTTTACCCCGTAAATTCTGTCATCATGTTCAAAACAAGAGTTCTGTTGTAAATGTACCCATTCATGGTAACTACTTGTTTATAAGTTTTCTTTAAATTAGGCATTTTGAAGATATCTTCAAACATGAGGTCTATACAATGCGCAGCACATGGAGCCCAATACAAATGTCGGTACTTTGCCTCCAATAACTTTCCTGTTTAAGGAAATGAATTCAATAAATTGATAGTGATATAATATGCTCATATTAAAAAATAATATAAAGTATATGAAATAATATTTTCTTACCTGCTGCAATATTTGAACTTGCACTATCTGTCACCATTTGAACAACATTGTTCTCCCCAATTTCTTGAACAAATGCATCAAGCAACTAAAACATTTTATCTTCAATGTGAGCATAACTTGATGCATCAACAGATTTCACAAATATGCTTCCTTGTGGGCTATTCACCAAAATTTTTATCAATGCCCTTCCTTTTTTATCTCTCCAACCATCAACCATTATTGTGCAATCAAACTTTTCTCTTTCTGTCTCATGATCTTTCAAGATTACTTTCGTATGCTCCAACTCCTTCTTCAAATAGGGAACTCTCATTTCATGATAACTTGGAGGCTTCGTACCAAGACCAGACTGACCAATAACTTCAATCATAGGACCAAAGTTATCATAGTGTATAGCATTAAAAGGTATTCCGGCATCGTACATCCACCTAGCAAACTTCAGTACCGCATTATCCCTCATTTTTTTCTGGTATTCATCAAATTTTTTTGGATTTTTATCACCATGTTTTCTTTGGTTAACAACTTCATCTTCATCTTGACGGAAAAACCAATCTATAGGACCAATTTGCCTTGGCTTTTTTTGTTGGGAAGCTTCCAATTGATTTGATGCAAGACTTGAAGCATGAGATTGATAAGACATAGGCTGCTTTCCACGTGCTATAGAATCCTATTCACCTTCCCATGGATCTTCTTCATGCATTTCATCAAAATGAGGTATTGCATCCATTTTGTTTCTCACTTCTTTCTTTTTCAATATATACTTCCTCAACTCTTCTTTCACTAGTTCAGGGCATTTTGGACAAGTTTTGACATCTCTGTATCCTCCAACAAGATGTTTCTTGAATCTATTTATCCCTCCATTTTTTTTTTGTTACAATAATTGCACTTGACCTTATTTGTATCATTTGGGTTTAGCAAAGTTCCATAATTCCACGCAGGATCCTTTCTGTTTGCATTTTGAGGAGATATTTTTTTTTTGTGTCTATATTTTGGAAAAGAAAAATATTAAAGAAATTCAAATGTTAAAAATTTATATATTAGAAAAGGCACAAAACAATAGTCAAAAGAAATAAAAAATAAATATTGATTTTAAAAGGTAAATTCAAAATTTTCAGGTTTTCAAACAATAATGTCAGATTTTAAGAATTAAAAAACAAATTCAGATTCTCAATTTCTTACATAGTCATATTTTAGAAATCAAATTCATATTTTGAAATTTTAAATGTAAATTTAAATTTTTAGATTTTAAAAAATTAATTCATGTTTTAAATTTTAAGAAAAGATTTATAATTTTAGATTTAACATTCAAGTTCTCAATAATAAATTAATAACTATTCTAATTCCTAATGAATAAAAAAGAACAAAATTTCATAGAAAACAAAAAAACACATTCAACTTTATTAGTTTATTCAATGAATGAACCCAAAAGACATGTATACTAACAAATACAAAATTACTCTTACATTTATTTCTTGGTATATTTACACTTTAGCCATACAGAATAAAAAATCTACATTTTTGAAATAATAAAAACTGAGAGAATAGCAGCAACATAAGAAACGGAAAAACTGAGAGAAACAAAGCCAAGAGAATAGAAATAAAAAACAAAAAAATGAAGAGAAACAAAGCGAAGAGAAGAAAAGAGGGGGGGAAATTTTCAGTCGCTTGTTACCTGGAAACTGGGTCGCCAGAAACTAGTCGTCGGGGCTGCTAGAACTGGTAGGTACAGTGTGTAGTGGCTAGACTTAACAGAAGAGAGGTAAGTTTTGCTGTTTTGGTGCTCTTTAGTCTTTCCTTTTGCAATCTATCCCAGACTGTGCGCTAAGGCAGTTTTATTGCACATTTTTTTTCTTTTTCTTTTTTTTAATTTCCCTTAAGTTGGAAGTTTTTGGGTTCGGAGAGCTACGCTTTTTTGTTGCCTCTCGCCTGGGAGAAAGGCGTGCAAAGGTGCAACTTTCTATCGCCTTTGTGAATCGCATCGCCCGGGTGAGGGAAAAGGCAATTTTTCCTCGCCTGTAGCACCTCTCGCCTTAGGTAACTACCTCGGTCGCCTTTAACAACTATAGATATACTCATTGTATTCATGCAGTTGTATCATATGTTCAAACTACATCAAGTGCTTATTGGAATCTATTGAGCCATCGTACCTTGGAAGTTCAGTTTGGACCTTGGCGTCAACAGCGATGCACTCATCGATAATCTCCTGGATAAAAAGGAAGCCTTTCTCTCTATAAGACCTTTAGGGGCCCTCTGGGTTGGGCACCCTTTTAGTGTTTATCCTCGAGATGTCATCAAGGCGTCTATTTAGTTGTTGTACTTGGTAAGAAACTTCTTCCCACTCTTCCCGATTAGCTTGTGTGATGTTTCAATCAAAATGAGGCCTCACGCGGTCGACCCTATCATGCTGTGGAGCTCAAATAAGTCAGGGCATGTGGTCTGTTAATTCATCCACTCCTTCGCACTGGTCATGTCTGGAATGTTTGACCTTATAGCGCTGCAGGGCTCGATTAGGTCGAACATGATGGTCTATAAAGTCAGCAATTTTCTCTCTTAGCTCAGGCCACCCCTTCTCTCTCTAGGGGTGCTTGGTGCTAGCTTATCATCTGGCTGGTGGCCGTATGGATTCCTAACGACCATGACTATCCCAAGGGACCTCTTCTCTAGTGGAGACAATTGTAAAGTTGCACTGCCAACTAAGGCTAGCATGGTCATGTGCCTATTCAATTGTGTAGAAAGTTGAGTAGAGATTTGGGCAGAGATTTGTTCACTTATAAGATGTATTAGTTGAGGCATGATCAGCATTACAACTTGCTCCTATGGGGTACTAGGGCCTAGGGCATGCAAACTTTGCTGGGGTGGAAGGGAAGGTCAAGATGCTGACCTCCTATTATCCTCCCTCTCGGATGCGGCTCTTCTAATGTTCATCATTTTTTTCAGTTGTAATCTCAAGTGTTCCCATAGACAATGCCAAACTGATGAGGTTGAAAGTTATATTTAGTGAATAGTATTATGCTTGGGCTAATTTGACCAAGGAGGTCGAATGATCCAACGATGATATTCTTCTTGAACTAAGATATGCAACCAACAACAAATGTTAAACTAGCTAGGGTGCTCCAAGTTAAGGCACTCCGATGCTCAAGTTAGTACTGGTCGAGTGAGTTAATCGAGCAGCAGAGTAAGAGCATATATTGTATACGGCATACCTGGAGGTTGGCTGGCGATGAGGTATTTATAGCCTTCTCTTGGTTGATATATGTCTAAGATGCCCCTATTAAGTGTAAAATGCTCTTATCCTTGTCTAGGGGTTATTGGTCATTTCCAATTCTGATATTATTTTAGGTGACATCATCTCTTACTTTTCAGGGTAAATAGTACTCTAGGGTGCGCCTTTCTGACAAGGTTGGTGGCAGAAGCTGTACTGGGGTGGCACGCACCATTAATGTGGAGGCACGCTGTTTGTCAAAAGATTGAATGCAACAAGAATATGGATCAGCGCCGGAGTGAGCATTCTGGTCAACTATCATCAACCAAACAAAGTGGTCGACCAGAGGGATGGCTAAATGGACAAAGCGGCTTGAAGCCTCTTATTGGGTGCGATTGAGAACTATTCACTCGACTAGGTAATTGTGGTTGAGTAAATCAGCCTAACTGGGGCCTGAAGAGGCGTTGAGCCTTGGATGTTAAGTGGGCCTAAAAACCTTTCTAGAGTTAATAGCTTGTTGGACTGAATTTATTGGGCTATCACATGTCAATAATATATGATATTAGTTACTCATTGATATAACTCATATATAACAAATAATTCCTACATCAAAATTTCAAAATTATAGGATATATATCTGCCTACATATCCATTCAATTTTTTATTATGTTTTGGTTATATTACTTATATTTTATAATTTTAAATTAAATTATGATAAATGCACTTTTGAAATTAAATTAAAAATTAAGAGTATGATTGATAATTCAAAATTAAATATAACATGGCATAATTGTCATTTTAAGTGTGTAAGAAGTTTTTTTTTTAAATATAGTAAAGATATATACAATACTAATTAATCATTACATATATATATATATTAAAAATATTTATATAATCCCACTAACCTAATAAAAATTGAATTGATATGACATTTAAAATAAATTTTGCCTCCTCTTATAATATTTTTAGACAAATCATTTTCTTCCAAACTATTTTTTAACAATCCATAAAATGACGATAAACAAACATCATATTTATTAATCCTACTATTAAAACACATTCTTGAAAATATTTTCCCACGAAACACCAAAAAGATAACCATACAAACCCTAGATATTTTAAAAATTCAATAATTGATTATAGATATTAAAATTTATAAAAGTTCATGAATTAAGTTTCGTAGAAAATTTACTACAAATATATAAATATAGTCAAAATAAAAAATTCTCAATATAAGAAGTCTAAGAAATATTTCATCAAATATAGAACATAGGTTGATTAATGAGTTTTTTGAAATAAAAAATTAGAGGAATTAATTTTCGGGGAACTTATTTAAAAGTACCAATAGCACTTTTTCATTTTGTGATCAGCCCCCATTTGATTTGTTTTAGAATAAGCTACCTAGTTTTGTTTAAATCTTAGAGACCACTCCGTACTCACTTGATTTGACAAAAATGATCTTAAATATAATATTTTTCACTCATTTTTTTTCACTTTTTCATCATCCACACAAGCAAACAGTAAACCTTAGCATATATAAGACAGGAACAAGAATAATTGTCAGAGCCAACAACCACCAACCTGATATCTGCTTTGTCTTCTTCTTCTCTTTTTATTTTCATCATTTTCAGGTTTCTTCTTCTTCTTAGTTTCTTGTTAGTTACTGCTGAGTTTCTTCCAGTAGTAAAGTCGGAGTGTTCAATCAAGTATTGAGGAGTTGCCACTACAAAAACTAGCTTCATATAACGTCAATTAAGGATAATATAACTTTAATGGACATGTATATTAATCTCGTAAGAAAATAGAGTGAAATCAATGTTGAGCTCTTCAGTTTACAATACATAGCTCCACATCAAAGACTGTAGTGAGTTTGACTAATGACGATGATGCCATAACTATGGTCTTACTGCATTTGATATTAAAGATGAACATTTTTTATATTCTAGTAAACTGAAAGGATAAATCAAGCAGCAATGTAAAGAAGAGCAATGATGTTTTAAGATAATACTTCTACAGAATTTAAACTTTATTGCAGTTTGTAAAGTTTTGTACTTGAAGTGTTATGAAATTATACTTTATTTATTTGAAAATCTTTCTCTATTTGGAATGTTCAACATTATACTTCATTGCAATTAAAATTGTACTTCATCTCACAAAAATTGTACTCTATTATATAAGTTTTATACTTTAAGTATTCTACTAATAGATTATCCAAAATTGTACTACAACTTCTAGCTGTTTATACTTGAAGTGTTTTTAAATTGTACTTTCTATTTTATAAAACTGTATTTCATTTTACCAAAATCTGTACTATATTCATTGAAATTCCATACTTCAAATGCTTTATTTATTGATTATCCAAAATTATACTATGGTTGCTAAGGTTTTATACTTTAATTATTCTAAAACTATATTTCGTTTTATACAAATTTATACTCCAATTATCTGAAATTATACTTCATTTCACATAAAATTGTACTCTATTATTTGAGCATTATACTTCAAGTGTTCTACTAATTGATTATCCAAAATTATATTGCAATTGCTAGGGTTTTACGCTTCAAGTGTTTTGAAATTGTACTTCACTTTATCTAAAATTATACTTCTTTTTTTGAAATTATACTCTATTTTATATTTCATTTTACCTAAACTTGTAATCTATTCATTGAAGTTCTATACTTTAAATGTTCTAAAATTGTACTTTATTTTATTTAAACTTTTATTTCAATTATACAAATCTATAATTTAAATGTTATACTTCAAGTGTTCTACTAATTATCAAAAATTGTACTGAAATTGCTACGATTTTATACTTTAGGTGTTCTGAAAGTATACTTTACTTTATCTAAAATTGTATTTTTATTTTTTAAAATTATACTTCATTTCACATAAACTTGTGCTCTATACATTGAAGTTATATACTTCAGGTGTTCCAAAATTATACTTTATTTTATCTGAACTTGTACTTCAATTATTTGAATCTATTATTTAAGTTTTATACTTCAAGTATTCTACTAATTATCAAAAATTGTACTGCAATTGCTAAGGATTATATACTTCAGGTGTTCTGAAATTGTACTTCTTTTTATATAAAATTTTACTTCTATTTTCTGAAATTACACTTTCTTACTTAAACATGTACTCTATTCATTGAATTTCTATACTTTAAATGTTCTGAAATTATACTTCATTTTATCTAAATTTGTACTTCAGTTATTTGAAACTATTATTTAAGTTTCAAGTGTTCTATTAATGGATTATTCAAAAATTGTACTTTATTTGTCTACCTCAAAGAATATAGTCGAGGAAGAAATTGGTTCGACCAATGAATTGGCTTTAATTAACAACTCAATTGATACATGGAGAAATTGCATATATGGAGATGGTTAAACATAGGGGTATTCACAGTTCGGTAAATCAGCTGAACCAAATTGAAATCGAAATTTTGGTATTTGGTTATTTTTTTAAAAAAATTGATATTCGGTTCAATTTTATTTTTTTTGTACCGGTTAACCGAACTGAACTGAATTACCAAATTGAATATTAATATACAATATATTATATATTATATATAATATATAATATATAATATATCAGTATTCGGTTCAATTTTAATTTTTTTGTACCGATTAATTGAACCGAACTGAATCACCAAATTAAATATTAATATATAATATTAAGATATATTATATTATATATAATATATAATATATAATATATAATATATAACATATAGTGATATATCAATAATATAAATATATATTAATATAATATTATATATAGCAATATATATTATTATATATTGTTAATTAATATAATATGTAATATATATTAATATTAATATTAAAAATTCAATATTTTGATTTTTAACCGAATCAAATCGAAAAAAATTTGATTTTATCTGAACCGAATGGTTAACCGAAGTTTCAGTTCGGTTTGTATCGAATGAACACCCCTAGTCAAACATTCAAGGATACTCAGGAGTTTAGAATTATGCTTAAGAATTATATGATATCCACTTTGCGGTCAATAAATATAAGAAAAATGACAATAAAAAAATTATAGTCGCTTATCCGAGATATCAGTTATTTTGTACCATAATCTAGGAGAATTATATTTGATTGCATGAACATTGTACTTCATTTCGATAATTATGTATTTGATTTAGCATGAAATTGGTATTTTTGCGTATTGTTTGAGATATAAGTTATTTTGTACCCCAACCTAGGAGAATTATTTTTGATTTCATGATAATTGTACTTTATTTTGGCAATTATGTATTTGATTTAACGTGAAATTAGCATTTTTTTCATCTTGTCCGAGATATCAACGCTTTTGTACATCAATCTGAAATATTTATACTTGATGTCATAACATTTGTACTTTATTTTCGGCCATTATGTACTTTATTCCTTAATATTTTTACTAATATTGTTGAATTGAAATTTGTTCAATGGTTTGCTTTTTAAGTCTTGGTAATTAATAACCAAGCTCTAAAAATGAGTGTAATATTTATCATATGAATAAAATAATATTAAAATTTTAAAGTGTTAACCACTAGTATTCAATGAATGAATGTTATCAATCGTAGCAATATAAAGAATAATTATGCTTTCAAAAATGTTCAAACAAATGAACATATGACGATAATATCCACCTTATCACCCGTACAAATACATACTTTCCTTGATCCGATAATTTTAAAATATTATACTTGACCATCACTACAATTGTTGGAGACTAATTATTCAATTGCAATAAGTGTACTTCAACATAATACCATTTATACTTTGGTTGTTTTATATTTGTACTTCATTTTTATCATATTATACTCAAATTCACTATTCAATTTTAATTGAATTGAAGTGTACTTCAACAAAATATTATTTATACTTTGTTTGTTTAACATTTGTACATCATTTTTATCATATTGTACTCAAATTCACTATTCAATTTTAATTGAATTGAAATGTACTTCAACAAAACATTATTTATACTTTGTTTGTTTAACATTTGTACATCATTTTCATCATATTATACTCAAATTCATTGTCCAGTTTCAAATTAATTGAAGTGTATTTTAACATAAAACCATTTATACTTTGTTTGTTCTATATTTGTACTTCATTTTTATTATATTATACTCGAATTTACTGTCCAATTTCAATTAAATTGAGGTGTACTTCAATATAACATCATTTGTATTTTATTTGTTCAACATTTGTACTTCATTTCCATCATATTATATTCAAATTCATTACCTGATTTCAATTGAATTGAGGTGTAATTCAACATAACATCATTTATACTTTATTTGTTCAATATTTGTACTTCATTTTCATCATATTGTACTCAAATTCATTATCGGGTTTCAATTTAAATAAGGTGTAATTCAATATAACACCATTTATATTTTATTTGTTCTATGTTTGTACTTCATTTCTATCATATTGTATTCAAATTTACTGCTTAGTTTTAATTTAAATAAGGTGTACTTCAACGTAACACCAATTATACTTTATTTGTTCTACGTTTGTACTTTATTTTCATCATATTGTACTTAAATTCACTACCCGATTTTAATTTAAATGAGGTGTACTTCAACGTAACACCATTTATACTTTATTTTACGTTTATACTTTATTTTCATCATATTGTACTCAAATTCACTGCCCAATTTCAATTGAATTGAGGTGTACTTCAATTTAACATTATTTATACTTTGTTTGTTTTACGTTTGTACTTCATTTTTATCATATTGTACTCAAATTTACTGCTCGATTTTAATTTAAATGAGGTGTAGTTCAACGTAATACTATTTATACTTTGTTTGTTTTACGTTTATACTTCATTTTCATCGTATTGCTTCTAAAATATATTGCAGATACACATATTATATACTACACTTTCAGTTAATATATACTGCAAGCTTGAATATTTTTGCACTACATATGCTTCTAAAATATACTACAGATACACAGATTATATACTACACTTTCATTTAATGTATACTGCATACTTAAATATTTTGTACTATAGTTGCTTCTAAAATATACTACAAAAACACATATTATATACTGCATTTTCAGTTAATGTATACTATAAGCTTGAATATTTTTGTACTATAGATGCTTCTAAAATACACTACATGTACATAATTATATACTATAATTCATTTAATTTGCAGGTTTGAATGTTTTGTTCTACAAATATTTCTAAAATGTACTACAGTTACACAAATTATATACTATACTTTTGCCTAATGTGCACTACAAGAATGAATATTTTATACTATAGATAATATACTACCACTTTTAAATAATTTCACCATATAATTTTAGGTAAAAAGAATATAAACCTCAACAACTTTTGTGCCTTTTAAATATAAATTAGAAACTTTGCATCTCGCAACAAAAATTATATATATATCAAATGGGTTCAATTGTTTAACAACTAAAAAAGGAATAAAAATCGTAAATATGATAAAATAGATAAGAAATAAGTTTAACACTGAAAAATTACGGACATTTAAAACTGTAAATGCAAAAAACATTCATTTGTTTCTTTTGCTCACTTCTTTTTGTACTTCGCTTTTTATTACCGTTGTTTCTCTTTCCATTGTAGCAGAAAAATAGCAAAAAATTAGATATCTTTTCTTTTTCCTCTTCTTCTTCTAGTGTCAATAGCAGATGCATGGTTTCGTGCTCTTTTGTTTGGCCACTCAGAGAAGTCGTCTATTTTTCAAGAAAAAAAAAAAAGAAAGCATTTGCTTGAAGAAAAAAACTCATTTGTCAGATATTTTTGTTGTTTTTTTAATTATAAGGGTATATAAATCTTTTTAAAAGGAATGGAGAGTGATTCCTAAGTTTTATGAAAAAATAGGAAGTTTAATATGTAAAAATTTAAATAGGGACTGAACACTAAAATAAAAATAGATTTAGAATTTTTTTTAATTAATTATTAATTTTTTTGGATAAAAAATTAATTTATGAATTTTTGGTGTAGAAATTTATTTTAAATGATTTTTTAATTGATTTCCGCAAAATAGCACGCAAACTTTATCACCGCCTTTCGTGTCTTTGTGATGAGTTTAAATCGAATCCGATTCTCATAGTGTGGGACAAAAAATCCAACCGCCTGTGTCCTCCACAAACCTCAATTTTCACCAATTTTCACAAACCCTAAAATAGAACTATTTGAATTCAATTGGGTTTGATTCTGAAATCAATACAAAATGTTGAGGCAAGTAACGAACAGGATTCTCGGTCAAGGGCTGCGATCCCCTGCGGCGCCGGCGTTGCGGATGTACCACGAGAGGGTGGTGGATCACTACAACAACCCGAGGAACGTCGGGGCATTCGACAAGAACGACCCGGATGTCGGTACCGGTCTTGTCGGAGCCCCTGCTTGTGGCGACGTGATGAAATTACAGATTAAGGTTGATGATGAAAGCGGAAAAATTGTTGATGCTTGTTTTAAGACCTTCGGCTGTGGTTCTGCCATCGCCTCCTCCTCTGTTGGTACGTTGTTATAATAAAAGCTAATGCTTTTATGATAAAATCCATCGTGTTGATACTGTTTGGTGTGTATGAATATACATGTCGATTATTGGATATGTAGCGGGTTGTTAGAATTTTGGGGTTGTTTTATTGGGAATTGTGTCTGATTCTGGTTTAATTTAGCTATAAATTAGTGACCTGAAAATGATATATTGAAGAGTTAGGTTGAGTTTGATGATATATTATCCATACAGCTGATTGGTTTTTGGGTTGCTCTTTCTATAGCATCTGGAGATGATTTTTTTCCCCCTTGATAAGTTGATTTCTGTGAATTATATTTGCTTCTGGTTGAATTTAGTTGCAAAAAATTATTGACCTGAAAGTTTTTTATATGTCGGGAAGGTTAAGATGATGAACGGCTTATGTATTTTGTAGAGTTAATTGGTTGTGAAAACTGCTGCTTCTGACTGATATGGACATGAATTTATCTCAGACAAGTTGTATTTTTAGGATATACCTCAAGGAATTTATTTTTTTATGATGGTATTAGTTAATTGCAGTAATTGGTCCTTGATTGTTATGTATTATGCAAGTCATTCACTGCATCAGAAAGGGTGCACCTCGCATTTCAAATCCATTGTAGCATTCTTCACAGACAGAGGAGGCCTCGAATTGGAATTTCCCATCTTCTTTTTGGAAGTTCTTTGTAGTCTGCTTCATGTGTATTAGAGGCATTTATGATTTTTTTGTCTCTGATAATTGTACTTACTTTTATTCCATGATAATTGACGTCAAATAAGTTGATAGTTTTGTGTTGTTCAGTATTTGATCCTGCAACTGTGTTTTTAGCAATATCAATGAATAAGTAACTTCATTACGATGACATATTTCAAAGAATAATCTCAGTTCTTTTTATGCATCATGCATTTAAGAGGGATGAATTTGACTGCTGAGATTTCCAGTATTACTTTTTATCTTATTCTTGCCTATGGTTGTCACTTGGCTGTCACTTGTTTGCCAATGTAACTGTTGCTGAGACTATGTTTTTCCATTTTCAGCCACTGAATGGGTGAAAGGCAAACAAATGGAAGAAGTCCTGTCAATCAAGAATACGTAAGTTGATTCCCTTTCCTGATTCTATTTAGGTTTTAGTATTTATCTAGTAACTCAGGAAAGCTTCACTTAGTAGTTCTGATTGCTTTCAGTTTGTGCTTCTCGCCTTTTGTGAAGGCGAGGATCATGTCTTATATTATGTTTCTGTAGCATTATGTTGTTCTTTTATTCTTTTCCAATTTGATAATCTTTACACTTAAAATAGACATAACCAATGCCATTTCTGTGCTTCTACATAAAATGAATTAACATTGTATTTTTTGTTTTCTGTCCCTGAGATGAAAATCATACAAGTCTGCTTTTCCTGTCCTATGTCTTTTCCTCTTGAAAGTTTCAGTCTAAGTTCCTTCTCTTATGCCACATTGACATTCATTTGTATTATCTATGCATTATTTCTTTCATAAATCAAATTTTGTGGATAGTTGCAATACTAGTTTATAAGGAGTATTAGATCCCATGACATGATTATGACAAAACAAAAATGGAAAGAAGCCATGAAGGTGTGGACTAGAATTAACCCACTACGAAATATGCCTTCAACCGCAGACTAGTTTGGAAGTTAGACAGGTATTTTAGTAATTTGCCCTTTGGGTGGTTGGGATTACTGTTGCTCTCTTTCTTTTCCCTGTATGCTTTGTTCTCCTTTGTTTGTCTTCTTGATGAATGCTCCCCATAAGTTTGAAAATATAGTCTTATCATGTAACTTTTATGGGACTTGAATACAATGTGATTTGTTGTAGTATTGCAATTAGTCATAAATTTTGATTTATGAAAGATCTATTAAATATGGTATCTGCTGCAAATTGTTCTGGGTATACAAATCCTCCTTATAAACTAGTATTTTATCGTCATCTTGTGCAATTTTGAAATTGGGAAAGATGCTTGTTAAGGAGCAACAGGTTTGTTTGACTATTGCTGAACATTGTTGCTGCATCCAAATCTTTCCTGTTGGCAAAACATAGTGCTTAGACGGTGATATAATGTCATTTTGGTTTAGGACTGTTTTCCCAAAGAACTTTGTTGGTTTCTCAACATATTTTGTTGTTTTTTATGTCATTCCTGTTCTCTTCTCAGTAACAATTTGATTGCAGGGAAATTGCGAAACACCTTTCCCTTCCCCCAGTGAAACTAATATTTTGTTGTTTTTTATGTCATTCCTGTTCCCAATAACAATTCCATTGCAGGGAAATTGCAAAACACCTTTCTCTTCCACCAGTGAAACTCCACTGCAGCATGCTTGCTGAGGATGCAATAAAGGCTGCTGTAAAAGATTACGAGGCAAAGCGTTTGAAATCAAATGTGAATCAAGACGCTAAACCTGTGGACAAAGCTGCTGATGCTTGAGGATGTGCCTGGGTATTACGATGTCTGTGTTATTAATCATATCACAATAATGGTTGTACTCAGAATAGGTACACCTTTGCTTTTTATGTCGCCATGTAATATTTAATGGACGAATGCATGTCAATGGATAATGGGTTTTGGGAATTTCTTGCTTGTTAAAATGAATCTCTTTTTTGCTGATATCCCATTCAGTGGAACAGAGATATATTCAGGTTATCTGGTTTTCAGTCTGATAAACTGAAAGCTAAATGAATCAAAAACAATTAAACAATGCCCCTAAGGTTACATCATTAACTAGTCAGATTCCTCGGCCTTACTCCTAACAGCTAACAAAATCTTCCCAATTGAATAAGCATCAAGCTTATATCATCCGTAGAACCTCTAGAAACTGAGAGGTCAACGAGCTTCCTACAGGCCAACAGTGGCTGGGGCTCCTCATTATCTATGCATAAAGGGCGGGCAATATCTACTGCTTCCTGATTGCTAACCTGAATGGCAACAAGAATGTAGTCATTACCAGCAACAGCGATATTGTGTCGAAGCAATTAGACAAAGCATTTAAAAGAAACATGCCGTATGATTCAAAAATTTACCTTGTCCCATAATCCATCAGAAGCAAGCACAAGAAACTCATGTTCAGGTTCAAGTCTGAGTACTTTAGTCTCTGGTTCTGCTGTAACCCATTGCTTTAGATATCTATCTCCAATACTTCTAGAGACAGCTAAAGAACCAAGAACTCTCCATATACCAGTACGGCATTCCACAAAACCACCCTATAACATCACACCAAGTGAATCAAAGAACAGCTACTAATGATCATGAGATAAAGCAAATGATCAACCAGAGTGATTCAAGGATTTTGGCGCTTACAAGAGCCTCGATTCTGTCTTTCTCCTCTTCCCTGGACGGCCGGTGATCCCTAGTGAGCGCCTCTGCGACCCCACCTCTGCTAATAACAGCACGACAATCACCAGCATTGGCTACCACCAGATTGCCCCTCATTATGATTGCTGTAACACAGCACGTTCCTCCTCTAAGATCTCTCTTGAGAAATTCAGAATCGGTGGTCATGTAACCATTCTTCACAGCCTGTTCAATTTCATCATGATCTTGTTCCCTTCTTTTGATCTCATCTATGATGTTCTTATCCAAATTCTCAGCTGCAAACTCAGCAGCCTTTGCACCTCCATGCCCATCAAATATACAGAAGAGTGCCTACAAGAAGACAAAATATATATGACCTATCAATTTGCCACTTTGCTAAAAAGACTCAAAAATACAATTTTCTTCCTAAGAAATTGTCACTAGCAATAGAACAATATACGTCAAAAAGATTTCAACCAAAAATCAACTTAAAAATAAAGAACACCAGAAAAAAATTACCTGATTCGGATCACCTTGAAACCCAACCAAAGCAGAGTAACGATCCTCCATCTCATCCCTCCTCCCCCTCTTGCAACACACCGAATACCCGTCTTCCTCCACCTCCACCTGCACCACCTCGTCAACTGCTGCCGCCGCTTCCTTTTCAACGAGGGAAACCACCGGAATATCCAATCTCGGCGGCCTCTTTCTCTTCAAAACTACAGAAGACTCGCCGCCGGCTAAAGCCCTGGTGAGCCCACTTGGCTTGTGAAGCCGAATCAGCCGAGGGGAAGAAGAGCCGGTAGAGCAAACTGAGGATGATGAAGGTGATGAGGATGATGAGGAGAAGGCTGGTGAGTTTGGTACTGTGCAAGAATACATGTTTGTCGTTCTGTACGTTTGTGAGTTTTCTTGTTTCTCTTAACGTTCGAATTCTAGTGTCGTGTCGTTTGATATATAGAGTTGAAGTCAAATGAGTCACTGTATAATCCGTGTCTAATGTGTGTTTTATCTAAAATTTTCTTGTCCAAGCTTCTTCTTCCTTAAGGTTTCACTTGGACTAAAAAGACTTATGGTGGAAAATGAACAATAAACTTGACTTCTTGCAAGATTTCTTTTTAATCATTTTGTATTAATTAAACCTCTTAAAAAGCTCACTAAAAAGCTTCTAATACATTTCAAAACTTTAATTAACAAAAATTGAATTAATATCAAAGCTTCAAAAAGAAAAGTAAATTACCAATAAATACAATATATATGATTACTAAGAGTGTGTTTGGTTGAAGTTATAAGTTACTTAGAATATTTTATGAGATAATTAAAATTTATAAAATGTCTCTAGTAGATTTTTTTTGAAAAAGAGAAAATAAAAAAGTGAGTACATTTCAAAATAATATATTGGATTTTTATACTCTTTAAAGTTGGTATTTGAAATTTTAGTGAAACATTGAAATTCTTAGATTAGGTTATATGGGTAAGAAAAACTATAAATTTAAGGATTGCGGGGATAGCTCAGTTGGAAGAGCGTCAGACTGAAGATCTTTCTTTTTCCCACTTTGCTCAAAAATATATGTACATGAAGTAGGCCAATTAGCTGATAAACTTTTGTGCTTGCCCCAAGCCCCCACCATCACTTTTCCTTAAGTTCCTTGCCTCCTTTCCTAGCGTGCAAGCCTTCTTGCAAATAAATAAAATTTCCAATTTATTTACAAATTCCTTCAATTTTATCTTTATAAATTACAAAATGACAGTTCCATTATTTTATATAAGCTTTCTGACTTCATTTTATTGGAACACTTCAATAATTTATTTTCAAAATAAGAGCTAACATTTCATAATCAAACTCCAAAAACATTTTATACATTAAACTTTTGAAATTTTTAAACAAATTCAGCCGATACCCACCTAAACAGTCAATACAAGTCCATGAGAAGACAAATCAAAATTTAGGCTTCTCGAGTCTTATATTTCGGACGAAAAACAGCACCAAACGAGTGGTCGGGGACTCTGAAAATCCAACTGTTGAGTAGTTTTGTCCGCAGAAGATACAATTTACCAAATTACAAAAGAACCAAAAAGGCCATGGTCAAAGCATACACACTAAAGGATACTCCACTCCAACAAGTAATTTTACATGAGATATACAGATCCAAGACACATATGTCGAGGAAGGAGGCTCCTCAGTATGAACTTGAATTGATTTTTCAGGCACAGTGGCTTTAGAAAAAAGATGGAATTAGTAGTATTTTGCTACGATTTGCGGCTGCTCTTTTCTTCAATGCCCGATTGGGCGAACCTCAGCCTGAGGACTTGAAGAACATCTTCAACTTTGACTCCTTTCTGAGCCAGTAAAACCATGGAATGATACAGCACATCTGCCATCTCTGAGGTAGTTCTTGACCCGTCCTCATTTTCCTCCAGCGTCCGGCATAACTCATCTGCTTCCTCCCTGCAACAACAATAATGCCAAAAGTACATTCTTTATCGAGTTCCTCAGTAAAACTAAAGCATACATTAGGTAAAAATAGTGAATCAGACCTGATTTTTGAGCACAGCAACTTGTTGTTACGCAATAAGAGCTTAGTCCAGGATGATTTGGCATCTGGGCTGTCTGATAGTTCTTCTTTTCGTTGGGATATTGTTGATTCTAGTGAGTACAGAGTTGACAGCGCAAGTTTATTTTTGTCAACCTGGACGAAGAAATTTGGATAACCATATGCACTGATCAATATCCTCACACATTTCAATGCTTAGGCTTATTAGGAAATTCAACAGAGGGAATGGACAAAACAATACCTGTGGATTATTTAGAACTTCATTAACTGAGGTGAAATAGCAAGTCTCGGATCCGGTGTGACAAGTTGGTCCATCAGGCTTCCCAAGATAAATTATCTGCTCGAAGAATAAAAACTGTTATTCAAAAATTATGATAACATTTGAGACCCCACTAGAGATGTTTGGAGCCACTTACTGAATCACGATCACAATCAAGAAAGATATCATGAACATTGATGAAATTCATTGATGTTTCTCCCTTTGTCCACAAAGCGGACCTTGATCTGCTATAGAACGTTGCCTTTCTGCAGGAAATGGTCGTTAAAAGAGCCTCCCTGTTGACAAAACCTTGCATTAATACAGCTCCTGTATCAACATTTTGAGCTATTGCCACCGCCAGACCTTTGTCATCCCATTTGACACTATCCAACAAGGGATCAACCTACATTGATTGATTAGACAAAAATGTAAAATAAAGAGTAAATAATCTACATTGTGTCATCCTCATCATGTTAACAATACCACTCATACGGGAAAATCTGTAATTGGTTTTGCATAATAAACAAAATATCATGCTAGAAAAGAGCTATAACATGTCATCACTAAAATATCCTCCCGATTTGTAACATGAATGACTAAGGACTAGTTTGGTTGGGATAATAAGGTGAGATATAGTGTTTTAATCTTACTTTATCATTTGTTTGATTGGAATAATAATAAATACCCAGTCCCACATTAATACCTAATGCTTGCATTTATATTTACAATATGAATAATAAATTAAACTACCTTCCCCATGTGTTTATTTATCCTAGGTTTGCTCTTTCTCTTGAAATTACCCATTCGCCCGTAAATTATGAAATCAATTTATCAAAATACCCTTTCATATTCAAATAAAAAAATATATCTGCAATTGTTGTTTTCCATTATTACTATTATTATTGAGAAGACAAATGATGGATACCCACATACAAATAATCATGCAAATCAAACTATACTACAATGATAAAAGATCATATAAATTATCACATGACAAATAAGCATAACTTAAAAATCAAACCAAACTAGCCCTAAAAGGTTATACCCATCCTCACTTGCCTCCCATCAAACAGCAAAATGCTGATCAAGCATAGTGAGGAATGTTTATAAAGTGAAAATTAAACTGGGATTTTTGGAAGGAAAAAAAAAGGATTACTTTCATAAGTTTCAGTCAAATGAAACTACTTTCTTGGGAAGTTTAAGCATTATATATCTCTAAGGAATGATGACAATGAAACTAGACATTTTCCAACCATGTTTCTCAAAGAAAAGGCATATTCAACTTCTAAAAATGTTGTGCTTATATGTAGCTCATATAATCATTGAGATCAAATTAAGGAGCAACGATGAGCAATTCTTTTCTATGCCAGATATTCAATAGTCTCCGCAGCTAGAACAACGTTAGACACCTGCCTATGTCTAGGGTAATCCTAGGGATGGCAATGGGCAGGTCAAAACCCGAACCTGAACACTCAGGACGGGTTTGGGGGTGATTTAATGAGGTAAAGTGCGGGGTATGGAGCATGTTTTTATAACCCGATAGATGTGGGGGCAATGTATGGGTTTTATGAAATCCACTCCAAACCCCACCCCATATAAAATATATAATAACAAAATAATAAATATATCATGTACACAAAATACTTTTCTATATATTTATAAACTAATAAATGAATTTATTGATGAATAACTAATATTTTGACTTGAAATTAGGCTAAGTGTATATAATAGGAGTTGTGATATGTTTAGATTACTAAATTTAATTTAATCATTATAATAAAATAGCATATCTCTAATATATTCTTTTTTATTTTTAGGGTAGGCGGGTTAACCCGCCAACTCCATAAGGCAGGCTTTTTTGGGGCGGGGTGCAACAGATTGAAGTCTTGGGTTGAGCCAAACCCGCCCCATCGCCATCCCTAGGTAATCCAAGACGACATTCCCAATGAAGTGTTGCAAAAATGAATCACACTATACCACAAGCTTTACAAGATAAGCTCAATCTTTCTGTAAATATATTCAAGTGCAATCTAACTCAAATTACTTCAAACCAAACTCAAGCTTTTAAATTACAGGCTAAAAGTCAAGGAAATTACATGCGAGGTGATAATTATTTTATATTACTATTTTATCCAACCAAAACTTGGCAGTATCAGATTTCACTACTAACTTTAGTATAAGTACCACTTAAGAAAACAATAGTTTCATTGATATTATGATATATATAGTATATTGAAGCCCTAGACCACGTATATATCAACAAGCTCATGTTGGATGGGTCACAATCAAATCAAGATCTAGTCCAAACTTGAAACATGCATAATTAAGCTTCCTTAAGTGACTAACGTGGAAGCAAATTAATAATATGGGGTCCAGATGTAGCTCAAACAATTACGAGGACAAATTCCTGAGCAATGATGGACACCTCCTAGAGAAACCAAAATGATAGGTGAGAAACTCATCTGCCATCTTCTTCCCCTATCTTACGTATTCCAGACATGTAACAGTATACACCATAAAAAAATGGTGAAAACCTGACTAATGTCTGGTTTCTCAGACTCGCATAAGAAAGCAGAAAAGTGAAAGAAATAAGTGATTGACGAAGCATCGGCCATGTATGCAAAAACTGGGGAATCCGAAGACAGGTTCATAAGAAGTTTCTTAAGACTTCTAATCTAATGTAACTGGTTCCTCCTAAACAAAGCAAGGGCAAGCAATCAAAAATGCATCAGTATATCAAAATTGCTGCTACAATTGAGAGAAGAAAAAAAAATGGAACAATTCTGATATGCCAAACCATAGGTTGTTCTAGAAGTTTCCAAGTTTCAGGATGTCTGGAAAGAGCAATAAAATGCCATCACTGAAACATCATCAAAATTTGGTAATAAGAATGATTAAAAGGTTACACGCATGCACACTGGCCTCTCATCAGTCAGCAAAATGCTGATCAAGCAAAGTACGAATGTTTATTAAATAAAAATTACACTGGGAACTTTTGAAAAAATAAAAAGGAATACTTTCACAGGTTTCAAGTCAAATCAAACTACTTTCTAGATAAGTTTAAGGATTAATATCTCTAAGGAATGGTAATAATGACTCTAGACCCTTCCTAACCAAGTATGTTTCTTAGAGAAAAGGCATATACAACTTCTCAAAATGTTGTGCTTAGATGTAGCTCATATAATCATTAAGATGTAGTTATTGAGCAACGATAAGCACTTTCTTTTCTATGCCAGACATTCAACGGTCTCCGCAACCAGAACAACGGTAGACACCTGCCTATGTCTGGGGGTAATATGTGACAGTTCCAACTGAAGTGATGCAAAAATGAGTTATACCGTACCATGAGCTTTACAAGATAAGGCCCCGGTTTAAACACTAACTCTAGTATAAGTACCACCTCAGAAAACAACAGTTTCACTAGGATTCTGATGTGTAATATAATGTATATTGAAGACAAAAACAATGTATATATCAACAAGCTCATGTAAATAGGTCACACTCAAATCAAGATCAAGCCCAAACATCAAACATGAATTATTAAGCTCAATGCATTACATCCATGACAATAGCATTACATATTGTCTTGACAGAACCTACAAGGGGAGAAAAGAAGCAACAAGTAAACCCCCCACTCAATCAGAATATCCTTCCTTACGTAACTAAACATATAAAGAAATTAGAAATGTGGAGTCCAGATGTAGCTCAAACAATTATGAGGACAAACTACTGAGCAACGATGGACACCTCCAAGAGAAACTGATGAGAAACTCATCTATCATCTTCATTCTCTATCTTCTGTTTTTCCAGACATGTAACAGCATACACCATAACCAAATGGTGAACGCCTGACTAACATCTGGTATTTCAGCCTCACATAAGAAAGTGGAGAAGTGAAGAATATAAGTGCCTATAAGCGTGGACCTTGCACCCAAAAGCAGGGAAATTCAGAGCAGGTTCATAAGAAGTTTCTATAGAACTTTAACCTAACAGAGTGGATTCCTCTTAAGCAAAGACAAAAGAAAGCAAACAAAAATACACCTGCATATCAGAATCATTGCAGCAATTGAGGGGAGGGGGGGCAGAACAATCCTGATCCCCTAAACCATAGGTTGTTCTAGAAGTTTCCAAGTTTCAGGATGGATAATTTTGGTTTTAAGAATGTAAGCCATGTGGATATAAAACTTAGATGCAACAGATGTAAACCACTGTTGTTCTTGACACTACTCACGTGTTCTAAAAAAATCAAATAAATTTATAGGATAAACAGTCACTAAAAAATTCAATTGCAGAAAGAAATACAACAAAGTTACCTTAGCTTCCAAACGCACAGGTGGATCCACACTTCTAAGGCAAGCATATATTGGAGAAGCCCGGTAGCCTAGCCTCATGGGAGAGCAAAAAAGATGGCATTTTGAAGAAGCTTTTGGAAGCTTAATGCAGTTATTATATGGAATTGCCATCAACTTCAAACCGTCCTGGAACTAAGAACAATCAAAACTGAAAACCAGTATTCTTTCGCTCTGCAATTGCAACAATAGTCATTGAGAAACATGAATGTAATAAATGTGAAAGACGAACACAGAACATGCATTCAGAATAAACAAACTAACTAACCAACAAAAACAATCTAAGCTTGCAGTGTGCTTAAACAGCTACTTTGTACTCAGAACACATAAAATTGGAAAACCAAAGCCAGACCAGCTGACTTAAACCTAAATAGAAGCAGCCTAATGCAATGGAAAACCAAAAAACAAGAAATGGGCAGGCAGACAGGCAGGCATTCATAAATCATAATCAATAACCCAGAAATGTACACCCCTTTAGTAGAAGTATTTTCTTTCTTTTAAAGAGATCACAAACAGGTATTTTACAAGAAATCAGAACAGTTGAAAATGGGGAAACAGTTCCATTGTTTTTGGGCCAAAAATAAGAATGGCTCTTCCCCATATCCGATAAAATATAGCCTTCCATGCTTAAAGTTAGGAGTTCCGTGGAATCAAATAACAATGAAACAAAATGGCATCCATGATTCGCAAAAGAATAGCAATTTTCCGAATAAGAGTGATACCTTTCTGCTGGAAGGGCTTGAGACTTTGCCAATGCTTCGTTTTCTAGCTGTACCGCAGCAAATTTGTAAAAATTAGCGAACAATTTGAGGGTCAACGAACAAGCTATTGTATCAATGAAGTTGCGGTGTGCGCGTCTGTGTGTGTGTGTATATATATACAGGTTACAGCCAAATTAGGGCTGAGGAAATGGAGGCCCTTTTTTATTTGGGTTGAGACCGGGGCTGGGAGGTTGGGTTTAAGCATTAAACCCTAATTTTAATTGAGATGGGCTTTCCAATATAATTTACTTCTACGCAAAGAACAAAAATGATTATAGCTAAAAAGTAGTTTAATATATAAAAAATCATGTCAAAACTAATTATATGTGAGGATTAAGTATTTAACATTAGATTTAATATATAGTGGTCATTTACCAATATCTAACTCCCCACTCGGAATTGGGCCATTAGCCATAAACCTTGGCAACCGGCTGTCCTGATTGGGTAGGATCAATTTGGGTTGGAGTGATCAAGCAAATTCAGCTGGGTTGTGAACACGGTTATTCCTTATTGCTGCTTTGTATGTGAGGCGTGAGGCCCCATTGTAATTTGAGGAGATTGTGAGAACTCCACTCTAAAATCCTGCTGTTTTGGGGCAGAATTTCTTATAGAGTTGAAAAACACGTAAAGAATGAAAGAGAATTTTGGTTTTATTTAAGTGAAAGGTAATTTTTATTATACATATCTTGTTAAGTAAGTTTTTGTTTAAGTAGTAGCATTGCATCAATTTTTTTCATATTGTTATGTGTAATTTTTATTGTAAAACAATAAATAAAAGGTTTCATAGTGATTGAAACATATAAATATATATATCTTTTATTGATTTAATGATTTAAAGTGGTTAAATTTTTTAGTAATATTTCTAACCTGAAACAAAATATTTAACTTTATTTTTAAAAGAATCAAAAACTAAATATCTAATAAAACCAAACATTGCACTTGTTTTTCTTGTCAATCAAAGCAGCGGAATAGCTAATATTCCAATCTTTTAAGAGATAAAGTGAAAAAGTATGGTGAGTTTGAATTTAATTAAAAAAATATATAATATATATTTTTCTGCTTTGATTGATATTATATTGTACTCTCATTTGATCTTTCGGTTTATTCCTTCTTGAAATCTTAGCTCCAAACTAAATCTTCATTCTTAATCGAATAGAAATGATCTTGTATTCGTCAAATAATCCTTTTAATTATTAGAGTCAGTTATTTAATAAAATATAGATTTAAAAATTCATTTTGATGCAAGAGATACCTTCTTCACAATGTGAAGTACTTGAATAAACGAATTATAGTATTTTCAATCCAACCATATTAGAAAGAAAAAAAAAGATTAGTAAAATCTACCGTCTTCTTATAATTTAATAACTATCATTCGCGGAAGTAATATGCACAGGTTCATTTGAAACATTATGAAAGAAAAATGCATGCATATGTTAAATGTTTTTATTTTATCATATCACATTATTATTATGATTTCAAATTTTAGACTTAAGAAATATACTTTGATTTAGATTATGGATCAATGAAGTCTGTATGTTACTCATCATTATGATTCTCATATACACACTTAGAAGGGTAAGGAGTTTGCAAAGTTGCTAAAAGAGCATGGGCAATTGAAGGAGCGATATGTTGGGAAGGTAAAGATCAGGAGGAAGTTTTTGAAGTCTTTCGCTGGGAATACCTTGTGTCTACCGCAGGTGAGGAAGTGGTGAATAAGTTCAAGGCTTTCGATGAGTTCTTTGAGACAGTTGAAGTAAAGGCTACTATAAAGTATTAGCAAACTATCCAATCTTGTTGCCGCATGCTTGGTGAGACCAGACAGTAGCCTCTAAATGACTTGTTGCTACTTAACTCCACCATTTCGATTAGTCGCCATACTGAGTAGTTGATAGGGCATTAGAGGCTGGCACTAATACCATGGCGAAGGATCCAGTTGTGTGGCCTCGTAGTAGTGGACTAGGATATAGACTATGAGTTAGTCTTTTTTTCTTTTCTTTTGCTAGTTGATGATTGCTTCTTTTTTTACCTTGTTTTGAAAGCCTACTAATTTGTTTATTTTTTGGAAGCCAAGTAGAGGCCAAACATTGATTTCTGTTTGGATATCCCGGCCTTGTCACACTTTTGTGCACTTTTTTCATATTTGGCCATTCGAATCTCTTTGATATTGCGTGTTCTTTATGTGTTATTGTGTTTTGACATTTTTTTTTTGCGTTTTTATCTTCTCCTTAGGACTTTATTGCGATGATAAGTAATTGTAAGTCTCCTAGGAGCTTTTTGCCAGATACTTAGTTTCTTTTTTCTTATTTCTTATTTTGTAAGCCCCATTAAGGGTCATTATGATGCTGTTGCTGCTGTCTGCCTCTCCAGGGGTCTTAGTGCAACACGTCTTTAACGTGTTGTTGTTGATATACGCACTCTTAGGAATCTTTGCATGTCGTAGTTAGGAATCATAATAGGGCGGGCTTGGCAAAAATTGGAATCTACCACGTTAAGATTTTCATGAACCCAAGACCTGCCCTTCCTTACCCCGCCCAGACCCGGCCCACCTTGAACCCGCATATAGCAGGTTGGAGATACCCATTTAAAATGTTTAAAAAAGTTTTAAAAAAATATTTCTTTTGAAAAAAACATCACCATAGCTTTCTAATGTGAGAAAATAATATTATTAACAAAGAGTTTATTATTTAAATATTTATATATACATGTTTTTAGTATTTAAAAAATAATAAAATTGCAAACATTATTGTTACTTATGTATGCATATTGAATGTATAAATTATATATTATGAAAATATAATTATTTTTATATAAATCATTTATGTCATATTCATATTTTTCCACATATATATATATATATATGAATATACACCACATAAATATACACATAATAAATAAATTTAATATGTATAATATTCTAGCAGGGCAGGTTTGGGCTGGGTCGGGTTTAAAAATTAAAACCCGAGACCCACTCCAAGACCCATTTATACTTCCAAAACCTGCCCAAGCAAGTTTGGGTTTTACCCTGACCTATTGCTATCACGTGTACCCTTTTAAGGGTGCTAGTGTAGTCATTGTTGTTAAGGCCCCCTTGAAAGTCTTATATTTTGTTTGTCAATGCCCCTCGGGAGTTTTATAGCAATCATTTGTCATGTGCCCCCTTGAGAGTCTTACAGTATTGATGTTGATATCATTTGGGATGTTTCCTTTTGGGTTCTTATAGTGGTGTTGATATCATGCACCATATGCCCTCTTGGGGTCTTACAATAATGCTGATGTAGCGTATTTGTCAATTGTTATGTGTCGTATTTTTTCCTTTCTATTTTATTTTTTATACGCATGCCTCTTGGGACTTATTGCAAATGAAATATTCTTGCAATTTGTAATTATATGGCAAAAGAGGTAAAGATATTTATGACCAAAATGTCAAAACATTTTTTCTAAAGTAACCAAGAGAAACAAAACGCCGCTCTCAAGTTAAGACAACCTTTTATTCAATAAGCAACTAGAAAATTGCCTAAGTAGTTAGAAGTAAAAGTTAAATCTAAATAAAAGTCCTAACTACTATATAACTTAGAAAAATTTCAAGGTACCACAAAGGGCACATTCACTCAATCTAATGGGCGACTCCCTTCTTAACTTCCGGGTCTAGGCTGCCAAGGTTAGTGTCCTCTTCATAGAGGGTTTTCTCAAGTGTGATTGTGCTAAATTCATTTCTCGAGGACCATTTTTTCACACAAGTGATGAAATGGTGTTGGCTTCTTAGATAAAGCCTTTATCTTTGTCTTTTGAGTTAGTTTCGAGACTCTCAGTTCATATCACATGGGCTGGCAACAAGAATCTTTACTCTATTCTGGATACTGGCGTTGTGCTTCGCTGATAGTGTGCTAGTCACCAACTGCTTCTCTCACTCTACAGGAAGTAGGAAACTTCATTTTCATATAGTAGGGTAAGATTACTACTTCGAAAAGAGTGAGGTTCGGCTTTCCCAATAGATGTTGTAAGCAAATAAGGTCATGACTGCTAGGAGTTGTATTATCTTCGTGACCCGTAAGGGATGAGTGCCAAAGGAAAGGGAAAAAGAGACTTCTCCAAAGGCCTCCATAGTTTCGTCAATAAATTTTGCCAATAAAGTGTTGATCTCATGTAGTTGGGCATTGTCTATGCCAAGCTGGAGGAAAACGTCATAAAAATGATGTCTGTCATCTATTAAGATCTTCTTCACCTAAAATTAGTGAGGGAGGCAGAAATCACCAAAGCATTATTGTGCTCACCTCGCTTAGTTTTAATGTATTCTTTTTTGAGGATGAAGTAGGGAAGTAGAGAGCACACTTCCTATATTCCCAGTATCAGGTCTACAAAGTAGGCTTGCACCTATCTTGTGGCTTGTGTGAGTGCCTTCCTTGCATTAGATGAGTCACCTCCAGCGGGTCCTCTTAAGGTTACCAAAATGATGATAGTAGTCAGTAACTTATCTGGCTTAAGGTATTGCTGCATTTGCCTCACTTCCAATTGTTCAAAGGAAGAACATCAATTGTCTTCATCATTTCCAGCTCCAGATTGCTTCTTGGGATTGTCTTGTCTGCAAGCCACATACTCTTTTAGGAATTCTCATTGGATCAACTTCTCGATTTTATCTTTTAGATTCTAGCACTCCTTGATAGTATACATGTAGTCGCGATGGAAGTAACACCACTTCTTGAACTTTTGCATTTTAGGATTGTCTACCATCTTTGGGGGTACTAGTTAGGCCTTGCTATTCTACTACAACTAGGATGTTTGCCTTAGATGATGTGAGAGGGATGTATGTGGAGAAGGCTTTGGGAGGACTACTCGGTGATCTTCTAACTTTTTATTATCGCTACCTCCTTTTTCTTGTATTTTGCTCTTGCTAAAGGTCCATCACCTCCTCGATCTGGCATTTTTTTCTAATGGGATAAGGAGTTTTTCTAGCAGGATAGATAGTATCCCTACTATGGATTTTCAAAATATTTAATGCCTCAAATTCTATTGAATAATGCTGGGTAAAAGCTCCTATACTCTTAGCTAATATAGGAGATTTCATGCACTATTTGGATAAATCGATTGGTATAGTTCCTCAAGAACTCTCCATCCTTCTATATAACAGTGAATGAGTAAGCTGCCGGCTTAGGGTATTTGCAGTTGATGGAGAAATTGTAGAGAAAGTGTTGCGCTAATTACTCCTAGCCCATGATAGATCCAACCAGCATCTAATTGAACTACATTAGAGCACGCGTGGTGAGAATGGTGAGAAAGACCTTACAGTAAGTAGCTTTGCTTAAGTCATAGAGCCCCATCCTCATAAGAAAATTATCCAAGTGCTCTTAGAGATCCACTTATCAAACACTAATTGGTTGGCAATCTTTATGCTTGGAGGAGCAATTTTGCTAGGATGACTGAGCAAAAGGCATTGCACCTTGGGAGAGCGACATGTACTCAGTTTTAGTTCCTCTTGGGCATTAGAGTGCAATTGAGTCAGTTGAAACTCTAGTTGCAGTAGGCAAGCTTGTCAGCTTGGAAGGAGGACTAGATGTTTACATGTTGAGACGAAGAAAAGGTCATTTCTCATTCTCCGTTTATCCTTCTTTTTATTCTCTTTTGGAACAACGAGGCTTTTCTACTCTAACGAAAAGACTGTGGTTGCTCTTAGGGGTAATGATCACTAGCATATTGCTACCACTTTAGCCACAGTTTGTGTCGAGGTGTTCTCCACCAGCTCTATCTACGCTTTATGAGTCATTAGTAACACTAGTCCTCTAGTGGGTGGAGTTTGTTACGCTAGTGTATCCTCTGGTGGTGGATGCGCTGCAGGGGCTAGCTTCGGTGCCAAATGAGAGTGCATTTTTGGTAGGTTGTTTTCTATATTCTTACATTATGATGTGACTTGATTGTTGGAGTTTCGAACTTTAGAGCTCATCTGCACCGCAATGTTTCTTGCTTTAGACGAGATTTTTGAAAAACAACCCCAACATGTTGCTGCACGAAAATGGAGTTGAGGTCTTTTTCAAAAATCATTGAAATAGAATGGGCTTATACTCCTATAACAAGCTTGCACAGAGTTATAACTCAAAATTTTTGTAGGAATGATTTGATGTCCTTTTTTTAGCTTTTGAAAGTTGATATTTATAGTGACTAAGTCATTTGTTGGTTTTAGCTCGCTTAATTTGGTTAGGCCTATTAATAGATAAAGTATTATCTTACTTAGGTTCGTATCTTACAATACCTAAAGAAAGATACTCTATATTCTACTCCATCCTCAAATATTCAAAATAAGACCCTAATCCTACCTTATCATATCCAACACAAGAACAATTGGTTCTAGTTTATTGGACTTATGTTTTTAATGTGTAGACTAGTTTTCTTAATATATAATAAAAATTATTTGGCAAATGATAAAAAAATGTATTTTTTAAATTTAATTCAATTTAGTTAATTTTTATTTTTAATTTTTTCATCCATTAATACAATTTTTTGTTGTAAATAGGAAATCACATTTTTAATCTCCAGATGAATAAGCAAATATTGAAACTAAAATCCGGCTTTTAGAATTTGATTCCACTAATTCAACAATACTAAAAAAGTCTTGCTATTCCACTATATTGATCTTGTTATTTTTTATTAGTTTAGTTTAGTTTTTAATGAAGAAAACTATTTAGTTCATTCATATATTTGTAATTTTTATATGTAAAAAATTTATCATTAGTATAGATTTATTTCAGTATAAATAATTTTTAGTTAATAGGTTAAGAGAGCGTTTGACTAAATTTATTTAAAACATTTAATAAGCTCATCTATATTATAAGATGGTTTTAGAGCTTATAAGATATTACATATTATTTTTGAAATAAATTGTTGAAGTGGTTGAATAAAATAAGATTTTGCATCTTATAACATATGTTGGTAATGGTAATATTATAATTAAAATAGTTAAAAATAAATGAGCTTGTTAATATCTTATAAATAAATTAGAGTTTCTTTATTTTTTTTAAAAAAGTTTATAAGATGCTAATATCTTATTTTAGAATTTTATAAGTTTAAAAAAAAATTATCAAACACTTTTTATCATTTTATAAACTCTTAAACATTTTATAAAATGTTTTAAGAAGCTTATAAGTAGGAGTGCAAATAAGATGAAACGATTTGCAAACGATTCGCTAAAAACTCGAGTCAAGCTTGAGCTCATCAGTCAAATGAGCTAAATCAAGTTCAATAATATTTGGCTCAAAAAGTTCACAAGTCTAAGCGATCTTTTTTATTATATATACATATATATAATTATAATTTATGCCCATATAATAAAATCTATAATGATAAGTAAATAATAATAATAATTTAATTTTTTATTTTTAGAAAAATATATAACAAAATTATTTAAAAATTTTATAATTATAATTTTTGTTTGGAGTCTAAATGAGCTCAAATTAATCTAAACATATCGAGTTCAAACTTGAGCTCATATGAGTTTTTCTATTTTTCTATGACAAGTTTTATCAAATCAAGCTCAATTAGTCAATAAAGCTCGCAGAAACTTCATCTATTCCAACGAGCCGAATTTGAGCTTCGCTGTTTAGATTTGACCTAGCTTGGCTCGAGCTTATGAATTAATAGATGAGCCGAAATTGAACTTACTAGATTCGGGTTCGATTTGGCTCATTTATACCCCTACTTATAAGCTCACCCTCTAATTTAATTACAAGGTAATGAGTAATTTTTAAGTATGATTATACAGGTAATTTTTGAATATAGGACCTACCTAGACCCATTACATTCTTTTTATTAGTATGACTGTGAATATAGATGTGGATTTGACTTTTTGGGTTTGCGTAAGATATCATATCCATTAACAGGCATTCTGGGTGCCCATATTGATGAAATTAATTTATTGAGTTCATTTCCTCTTTATTTATTAGGCATTTGGGTGCCAATATTGATAAACTTAATTTGTTTGGTTCAGCGACTCTTCATTTATTTATTTAATTAATTAAGTTTTTTATTGATTTTTTACTTTCTTTATTTTTAAATTTCATTTTTCCATATTAATACCATAAATATTTGTTATTTTATGATAATAACAAGTATGAGTTTCAATGAGATATTATATCAATGTTTCAAAAATGATTTCAACCCTTCTAAATTTGTTAATTTATTTAAAACAATTAATAATACATTTTTTAAAGTCTTTTTTTTTTATTTGATAGATAACACATTTTTGAAAGTCAATAATAAAATTTGGACTCAATATCATTATAACAATTGTCCTAGCCAGATTCTCAAGACAACCACGAACATATGAAATCATTTATTCTCCCTCCTTCACAATCACGCGCACTTTCAAGCAAGACAGTACACGCTCTCGTTCGTGTTTTTAAGTAGAGCTCAAAGGCTGGCTACGGTTTCTCGTGCACCCAAAAAATAAAGGGTCATGAAAACAAATTCGACGCAACTCCAGACTGCTGCCTAGTTTGTTGAACACTTGCGTATGCATTTCTGCAATCATTTACATTTTCAATCTTTCGTTCTTCTCGATTCTTGTTTTTGCGTCCCAGTTTTCACAGTCATGCGATGACCGCGTGAAGAGCTTTTAAAAAGTTTGTTTCTTTATGCCTGGGAGCAATCAGTTAAAGCCTACATCTTTGTTGCGTCCTCATAAATTCAACTTTTTTCACAACAAGGTTGTGCTTTGTGAATTATTGGTTTAATTATTGCTTCACTGCACTGGTACAACAACAATTACATTTAGTAAAAGAGAAAAGGGATTTGAAAATCTCCTTATTTTCAATTTTCTTGAAAAGCCCTTTTACACCCCCCGCCCCCCTATTACCTTATCCTAAATGTGTCCCTTTTTCTGTCTGGATGTTGAAGATTGTGAATAATTTTGTTTTTTGGCATATGTGTTTCGCTTGTCTTGGCCCCATGTGGTAATATAAGGCTCGAACGTTTGATATTTTGTTTGTTTTTGATTAGTTATCCGATTTTTATTGCAAATTCTCGGTTGACATTATTTTATCCGTTTTTGGGACTTTGAATGTAGGACAGGTGACTTAATCAAAATTGGACTTTTTGACTAGAGTAAGAGGAAAACTGTTTGGGGTTAGGCAGCAAGTGCGGTTGGAGTAATTACAATGGATAGTCTAAGAGAGGGCCACCAAGAACTCAACCTTGGGATTGACGGCCATATAAATATTGATAATCTGGATGAAAAGACCAATCACAATTCTGATTCTGCGAAGGCTGCTAGCACCGTTCTAGCGAGCGGAGAATTAGGAGAAAAGGATATGGCACCTGTGGCCGGAAATTCGATTCACCGGTCATCCTCCCGGCCACAATTGGACCTCAGTGGAGCCGCCATACAAGGGAATTTCGAGGAGAGAGACCCGACAATTCTATTGCCTAATCAGTCTGATGATATTTCTCATTTGGCTTTGGATATTGGAGGTAAATCTCAGCATTTCTGGTGGGAGGCATCGAGGTTGGGGGGTTCCTGGATTTATTCTTGTATTTTATCTTAAAAGTGGCATAGATATGAGAAACCTTTATATTGTGTTCTACGTACTGAATTATGCTTGTGATCGGATATAGCTAGGTTTTCTATTTGCAGCTTTTTGCATGTTTTTTTTTCTATGTTTGTCAACCCCCAACACTACATAAGAACTGCATTGTGAAGCTAGAATTCTGATTCTCTGTATGTTACAGCATTATTATGTAGTATTAACAGTTAGCTTTTGAGTTTAACATCCTAAAAGAACTTTAAAATTTTTCTTTGACAAGGAAGTGGATTCTAGGTCTTCAAATTAGATGAAAAAACATTCTTAGTTTTGTGACGGGTGGATTGTACTGTATTTGATCTTTTAGAAAAGTTTTAACGATTTTCTCCCCAGCATTTTTGCACCATTTTATCTGGCTTGTTATATTTTCTGTTTCTTAGAGATCAATAATATGTGCTGTTTTTGCCTTTTAAAAAACATTTTTTCCAGTGAGCCCATCCTATTGGTTTTCCGGCAACAGTATGTGATGAAAATTCACCTATTAGACTTTCCTGCTGGCATTCTTCCATGCGTCAATATTATAGTTGATGTTTGTAACATTTTAAAATGCATCTTTGTATGGCTTGAACTATGACTTTTCGTGTAGCCTTATGATTGCCTGATTGCCTTTTATGCCATTGGCAGCTATGGCTTTCCTAGTTATTCAAACAAATAGCCTTTTTCCTATCAGATGAACTTTCGTTGCCATTTTCTATAATTAAGTCTCATATTGTATCATCTATTAAAAAAAAAGTCTCATATTGTATTACAACTTACAGCTACCATTCTTAAGTCATAATCCACATTACCTTGGCAGGTTCTCTCATTAAATTGGTGTATTTCTCAAGACATGAAAATCAACCAGTCAATGACAGGAGGAGAAAGACAATTAAGGATAAACTTGGTATCACCAATGTGAATAGAAGGAGCTACCCCATTCTTGGTGGGAGGCTGCATTTTGTAAAGTTTGAAACAACTAAAATTAATGAGTGCTTGGACTTCATCTACTCCAAGCAGCTTCATCACGGTGGTATGTATCTCATTTTACTCAATGTTGATTTAGTAGATGCCACTTTTTAAAGTGTACCTTATTGTAAATTAGTCGTCTGATGAGTGATTTCTGCAATTTCATGGGTTCATCTGTTGATTTTATTTCTAACACTTAATCACAGGAATGGATTCTCGGCACTGGCAGTCTGAGGGTCCCAACACTGAGAACACCATAATTAAGGTATATGTTTAATATCCCACGCCGCTGCTGCTTTAATGTGTTTACAAATTACGTTGCTAAAGGTGATGCATAAGTAAAGAACTATAATTATAATGTTTATATTTGGCTAAGAAGTAAGAAAATAATCTCTTTAGCATGTAAGATGTTGTAGTTATGTACGGATATTTGCTTTGTCAACCATCACTTTTCTTAGATGTGCTGAAAAAAGCTATTATAGACCTGTGGTACCCACTCATTGATTTCTGAATACTTCCAAAACTTCCTTGGATGTTCTGGGAACTGAACATTGCTGACTAATGTTAAGACTTACTGGTGAAGAAACATTTTAAGTCAGCAGGTTTTTCCACTATTATTTTCTGTTTTGTATAGTAACTAGTAAGTTCACATTATTGAAAATGTTTGCTTTACTTTCAGGAAGAAAACTTCTTACATTAACAGAATGCATTGAAAGAACAGGTCGTGCATGCCTATTAACTAGGGGAACCATTTGTGTGAAGGCAACAGGTGGTGGGGCCTACAAGTTTGCTGATCTTTTCAAGGAAAGGCTTGGAATTAGTATAGAGAAAGAGGATGAAATGAATTGCCTAGTGGCAGGTGCAAATTTTTTGCTCAAGGTGTGATTTTGAATTCCTTTGTTTAGTTGACTTGGGAAAATTATCAATATGGGCTGAACGGGCAATTGAATTCTTTAATTGCCTGTCTTTAAGCTACTTATCTTATATTACTTTCATGTGTTCAGCTTCAAAAATGCAGATGTATATCAATTCTCTCTCTTACATATGTCAGTTTTTGTTGAAACCTATCAGCTTTAGATTGAACTTGTGTCTTCTTCTTCTTCTTCTTCTTCTTCTTCTTCTTCTTTTTAAATTAATAAATAAATTCTATTTTGGCTATTTTGGCTATGAGATTGTGAAAATTGTAGTTGCCTAAATTCTATTTTGGCTATGAGATTGTGAAAATTGTAGTTGCCTTCTCATATCTATTCAAGCACGGTCAACATCTTTCATGCACATAGTACTATGGCTTGTCCGACATCAACAAGCATGGAATATCATTTTTCTGATCCTGTAGGGTTAAAAAATGCTTTATTTATAGCGTTTGATACTTGTGAATTTGCTACTTACTGCTCTGGATAATTTAGATAGATCTCCACAAGATGTACTGAGCTAGCTATCTAAAACAGACTAGTTCACCTGTGCATTGTAACTTCTGAAAGTTTTGAGCTAGTCACAAAGCTGCAGTGGGAGCTGCTAATCCTGTTCTGTTGTTGATGGAAAATTTCTGATGATCTGATTCAATAAGAGCTATACATATTTGTCTGGGAAAGTCTTTTTCAAGAATGGTCCTTATGCTACATAGCCTGGTGGTTGACTACAAGTTATATAGGTTTAATTCGTTCAGTTCCTTCTACGAACCTATTGCTGAAAGTGTTGCCATCTGTCGTTCTTTGTGTAGGCGATTAGACATGAAGCTTTTACACATAAGGAGGGTCAAAAAGAGTTTGTGCAGATTGATCCCAATGACTTGTTTCCATATCTTCTTGTCAATATAGGATCTGGTGTCAGTATGATCAAGGTATTGTCTTATATCATCCCCACTTTTCCCACCACAAAGAAACCTTAGATTTACAAGTCCACAAAAAATTTGAGTTTCTGCGTTACAGGTTGATGGAGATGGAAAGTTCCAGCGTGTTAGTGGAACAAATGTTGGTGGCGGCACATATTGGGGTTTGGGGAAGCTGTTAACCAAGTGCCAGAGGTTGTCTTAATATGATGATCTACCATGCGCTATTTCTAAAGTTCCTTCTTTGCAATTAAATTTTGTAAACTTTTCCTTCTATTCTTCTCTTGTTAGTTTTGATGAACTGCTGGAGCTGAGCCAACGGGGGGATAACAGAACCATTGACATGCTTGTTGGGGATATTTATGGAGGAATGGATTACTCCAAGGTTTGTCTTCTTAAATGTACTTGTGTTTCCTTCCTCTGTCTCATATGGAGCATTTTGCTTCCATGTTTCAATTGTTTTGGAATGACACTCTATCTGTGCTCATTAGCAAAATTTGCTTAACTATAGAAATGGATAACTTTTTCAGTGTATAATGCTACAAGTTTGTGGCAAAAGAGTGTGAGTCTACCTAATTTCGGTGTTTATGTCTCCCTACCATTTATTGTTGGAAGTTAAGAGTGTCTGAGTAAGAATTTGATGTATCATGCTAACTTAAGGATGCCTTGCCTGCAACCTGCTTCACCTTTAGGAAGTAAATAGTGCTAATACCAACTTATACTTTCTCACTTTCACAATATCTTTATTGGTTGCTTTTATATTAGTCCATTTGTTCATGCGCTTTACTTATTCTGACAATATTAGGAATGTCACAGATCGGTCTTTCTGCATCGACAATTGCTTCTAGTTTTGGCAAGGCTATATCAGAATGTAAAGAGCTTGAAGACTACAGACCTGAAGATATTTCTCTGTCCCTCTTAAGAATGATTTCCTATAATATTGGCCAGGCAAGTTGGGTTGCAATTATGTGATCTTGATACACTGTACGTATATTGATGAATCTTATATTCCTTCTCTAAATAATTAAACTTGTCAGCTGGTGATTGTATATCAAATGTGACTGGATCATAAAATTACATAGAAGGAGGGGGATTATATAAGGAGGAACTGAATAGCTGTTGTTTTACTGATTGTATCCATGATTTACTAAAACGTAACAACAGACTGAGGCATATCATCTTAATTTTGTAACAACTCAGTTGTAGTGATCTTTAACCTATCACATTGTTGGACAGTTTCATTTAGTATTACTGAATTCTGAGGTTTGAGTTAATTTGTCTTGCACTATTCTTTTATTTTTATTTTGATATTGTATAATTTATTTACCTTGATGTTTGCCTTATCAATTGCACCTCACCTCCCCTATCCACCTAGTAACAAAAAAAAATGAAAAAATGAAAAAATGATGAGGCATTATTGGTTCAAAATATGTGATAACTATGTAATTTCGTTTCTCTAAAAGAATGACAAATTTTAATGTAAAAACAGCACCCATCTAGTTCCAAATTTCTAAAATATCTTTGGACTGCTTAATGGTGAGTATGAACCCATAATAGGCTATCGCTGCCCTTATCAAAGTAAATATCTATGTGTTTATCATGTCAGAAATGACACTGAATTTGTGAACTCTTATTTCCTAGTCATATATGTCTATCATGTCCGAAGCATGGCACTAGATTTATCTTTATGAGTGTTTGCCCACCCCATCCTGCTTCGGCAAGACTTGATTCCTGTTATGGTCTAAAAGGAGAGCATTACAGCTGTGACCACTAAATGTTTGATAGATGAATGATATTCTTAGATGCAGGTACATCTAATGTCACTTCTAATATTTTGCAGATATCTTACTTAAATGCATTGCGGTTTGGACTCAAGCGAATATTTTTTGGAGGGTTTTTCATCAGGGGCCATGCATACACTATGGACACCATCTCCTTTGCTGTCCAATTCTGGTAATTCTGAAAATACTTTCCTGCTAGTTTTATTTTAAGTTCAATTAATTTTTTGCATCAGGAATTAATCTGGTCTTCCCAATTAGTTGTCCATTGGCTTGAATGTCCTCTAAGTTTTTAGCTGCAATACTATTGTGCGACCCTTTCCTCTGTTACCACTTTTCCAGGTCAAAAGGAGATGCACAAGCAATGTTTTTAAGACATGAAGGGTTTTTAGGAGCTTTAGGTGCATTTATGAGCTATGAAAAGCATGGGCTGGATGACCTTATGGTTCATCAGTTTGTAGAAAGGTTCCCAATGGGTGCACCATATATTGGCGGAAATGTTCACGGGCCACCTTTAGGAGATCTCAATGAGAAGGTAGGTTTAGCCATATTCATGGACATGGGTGCTTCATATTTTTTCTTTCGTTATAATCTTAATTTTGCTTTGTATCTGCATTGCATTCAAGTCTGATCCATTACTTATTTATGTTTCAATGGTTGTTGATTTGAGTGACTGATTTCCTTAAACATCTTATCTAGGTTTCTTTTCATATCTTCCTTTGTGGTCCACATATTTGTAAATAAATTGAATGAGACATCAAATACTGACTGTTGGTGGGGCTCAATGGGTGCTTTTCATACTTTTTATAATGCCAATGCCTTATTGATACATGCATGTTTAAAGGGAAAGGATAAAAATAGGGGTATTATTCTATAGAATAAGTTCTTCACTGCTTTTCTAAGCTTTGATCCTAAAGTGAAAGATTCCTTAACAACTGGCCTATATTCTGAGGATGAGTATTATATTAGTTGCAGTTGCTCAAATTTTTTGCTAAATTCTTATATAGTCAGACAGCATCGATATTTTTTCTGGGTCTACTAAAATAACTTAGTTATTCTGATTGTTGAGTTTGAGTGTGATGAGTTTTCTGCAGTGATTCAAGGGTTCAGTAGTTCTTATAAGTAAGTTCCTCCTTTGCTGCTCAGAAACTGTGCTACTTGTGGTTCTTCATGAAATCAGTTGCTGCAGAGCTTAATTTGCCCCTATTTTTTTGTTAACATATTACTTTCAGAAGTAGTTCAGTCGCATGTGGACATTTTTGATAGCTGTCTATTATCCTGATCAGCCATGTCATCAACCCTCGCTGTCAGCACAAACCTCCCCAAAAAGAAAAAACAAAGGAGATATCTAAAGAAAAACTATTTTTTGCACTCAGTTGACCAGTCTTTCCTGGCATAGGAATTTTCATAGCATCTCTGTGGATTCACTTTTAATTGGATACTGTTCTCTCGTTTCATTACACTCAAAATGCATTCCAAACAACTATATTAGCATGTGAATTTCTGTTAATCAAAACATTAGAAAGATAGGTTGGGGGAGAAATAGTGCTTCTGTTTTTTAATTCTGTCATACAATTACATTACTTTGTTTCCTTTCTTATAGGAGATCACAGTGGTGAAAAAACAGAAATAATTGACTGTATAATCTATTTTAGGCTGATCCCTTAATTTAAGGAATTTAAATGATTCTAATTAAGAACAGAGCCTAATTACTACTTATGCAATCTGAAAACAGAAAGCAATCCCTACTTATTCATCTAACCAAATCTTCCCCAAATAATTCAGCAAGATTTTGGCCAAATAACTCCTAGTGATATTGCCTAACAGCTGGCAATGTTTAGTGGGTTGACATTCTGTATTTTGAACGCAATCATCTATTGCAGATATCCTGGATGGAGAAGTTTGTGCTGAAGGGAACTGAAATTACTGCCCCTGTTCCAATGTCTCCTACTGGAACTACTGGTCTTGGAGGCTTTGAAGTTCCATCATCCAAAGGAGATACCTTACGTCCTGATGCTAGCAAACTAAATGTTGGCGTTCTCCATCTTGTCCCAAGTTTGGAGGTGTTTCCGTTGCTTGCTGATCCAAAAATGTGAGCTGATTAAATGAACTCCTTAAGTTGCATGTATACTTTGATTGGTACAATTTTTTTTCCTTTTTTATATATATATAATTTGGCCTTTGCTCTTTAACCAGTTATTCAAAGTAAATTTTACCCAACAGATTTTTTGTTTCACCTTCTCCCTCGACAAGAAATTAAGTTAATTTGTTTACCAAGATTTTCTATTTGATGAAACGCTTTTATTTCCCTTTTCTGGTTGGCTCTTCTTCATGGTTGAGTAGCTGCTGTCTTCAACAAAAAATTATTTTCGTTATTTTTGTTATTTTTTTCAAAGATTTTCATTTATCATCTTCTTACAAGGCTGCCATTGTTGAGTAGCTGCATTTCTGCGTTGGTTATGCTTTCCCTCCTCTTCCCTACTTTTGGTGCATTATGTTTGCACCCAAAGAGAAGTCTCCCTATAATTTTCTGATTTACATCATTCTTGTTCTTTCCGTTCCAATTAAGTTGTAGAGTTATTATCTGAAAAAATTTGCATATGGACAATGATGCTTGTCTTTCTCCATGTCGTATTTTTTATTTGCAGATATGAGCCCAACACTATAGATCTTTCAGATCACGGGGAGCTAGAGTAAGTACTGTCAGTTTGATTGTTATGTGTTGCTCCTGATGTTCTGACTGATCCTATGTTCAAGGAAATGTCCCTATGTAATTTTCTTACAGTTATTATTTCAACTTTTAATGTTCATTTTTATGTAGGTATTGGTTCACTGTCCTATCAGAACATATGCCAGACCTTGTTGATAAGGTATAAATTTATTATCTTATTTAGTTTCTTGCCTGTCCTCCTTAATCCTAAAAAGAGAATCTGCATGCAATACATGAATGCATCCAACTATTTATTAATGGGTAATATTTGCAAACTGATATTATTTATCCTCGCCATGTAACTTGGAATTTTGTACTTTTTGCAAAATGTTGGGTACTAGACTGTGATCGGGTTATCTTGAATTGCAGTAACCTAACATTTATGAAGTTGTAACCTCTTGAACACCTGAACTTTCAAAAGTTATTTGATTAAAACTTTGATAACTACTTTCATCTCCATTAGAAGTTGCCATGGCATTAAATTACTCAGCACCGCACAGTATCCAACCAGTCAAGTTTTGGGCTATATGATAATGTCACAGTTAACGGAAACCAATATCAGTTCAGTTCTATATAAGGCTTCAACAGAGATATGATTATTTTTGCTGCTGCTTCTCTTTTCTAACTTAATGGGCAATCTGCTTCTAAATATTCAATTGCTGACTCTTAACAATTTTGGAGAAATGCTTTGGTGACTATGCTGATAACGGAAATCATGGTCCTCATATTTCTTCTCATTTTAGTGGACCTTTACAACCTTGTTTTTAAGTAATGTTAATTACATCCTATGTCTCTATTTATGACTGTGAGCTTGGTCTAAATTCTGCAGGCTGTGGCTAGTGAAGGTGGTACAGATGATGCTAAGAGAAGAGGTGATGCATTTGCTCGTGCGTTCTCTGCTCACCTTGCAAGGTTCAGATATTTTAATTACTTGTGTCTATCTTTTGCATCTTCTCTTATTGAAATATATAATTGTACTAAATTAGGTAGAATTAAGATGTAAGTTTATAGTGAAGAAAAGGATTGCTTATGCGCGTGCTTCATAGAGATATTTGATTTCATTGGACAGGCATCATGGTATAAATATGAATTGTCAATTGAAAATGCTGCAGATTCTCATTTGAGGAATGGTTGGGCATGCCATGACTCTTGTTTTCTGCATACACTGAACTCAGAACTGACTACATAATTCACACAAAAGAGCAGTCATTATAAAGCACCTCATATGTGCTGATAACGATCTCCAACACTTGTTGGTGTGTTGCCTTTTGGCATAATGGCTATTTATCTTGTAAAGTTATTTCTTCCCTCCCATACCTGCTTTGAACCGAAGCACATGGGTATATATGGGCCTGTAAGCCTGCATATTACCTGAGTATTTTCCTCTGTACACTTAACAGTATTTTGGTGACTACACAAGCAAAAATGAATGAAACAATCAGCATTGGTTTTTGAATGCAGTGAAACCATACAACAAGCAAGGATCACCATGGTCATCAACCTTTTACAAGTCTTCTTTTTTCTTAGTTCAGTTGTCGCTCTTCTTGTGTGTTACTCTGTATCTTCTTGGTAACGGTTTTTATGTTTTTTGGCTTCCAGCCAAACTGCTAGCAAACTGTAAGAGAACTTGGTGCTGATACTTCTGGGATGCTTATATACATCAAATCTGCCGAAGGCAACTAATACTTCACATTCTATCTGCTTTAGCTGATATTAGATAGTGCCTTATGGCCAATATCTCCAGTAATCCTTACCTGGATTCTGGTGCAAATTGTACAACAGACATACCTCAGGCCAAATAATTCTATTTGCCTCTAATTTAGCTTTACTTAAAACTGTAGGCAACACTGAATGCTAACTGAAATCAACATGTTAGGAATATTTAGGGATGTTGATTGGTTTTGGTTGTACTTTGAAGCTTCACCTCTTAATGATTTTATTGTTTTTCTCATTAGATTGCTTTCTAAACTTTCCAATCACTTCTGGCAATATTTTCATTTATTGAATTCATTCTGCAACAGTGTGTGTGTGTGTGTGTGTGTGTGTTGTGGTGTTTTTCCTCTTCTTAAGATCTCTGTTCTGCTTGATAGGTTGATGGAGGAGCCAGCTGCATATGGAAAATTGGGTCTGGCCAACCTCTTGGAACTAAGAGAAGAGTGCTTGAGGGAGTTTCACTTTCTTGATGCCTACAGAAGCATAAAACAGAGGTGAAAATTCCATGTGGAGTATGTTATTAGTAACTTACTGTCTCAATTTTTATTCAAATTCTACCTGATGACGTTAATTTTAAAACAAGAAATAATTGTTTAGAAAAGCATATGTTTAACTTTAGGGAAGTTCTCTTCCATAAGTTTTAGACTGAGGCTTAATCTATTATCCGCATTTTACATGCATTATGCGTTGAGCAGTTGTTGTCCATCATTCAACTATTAGTATATAATTGGTTCAACAAAAAAGATTTTATGAGCACCTGGCATGCCATGTGTAATTACCACTTACACCCCACATTCACAATTTCAGGTTAGTAACAGATATATCAGCATGGTGCGGCATTCTTTCAGAAACATATACGGAATGTTTGGTTTTGTTGTTCTGGGAAAACATAACCAAACATACACTCGTTTTCTCTCCAAAACACTAAATTTTTTTTCCCCAAAATACCTTCTCTTATCATTCATTATCCTCAAAACTTCCCTATTTTCCAATATATATATACACATATATTTTATTATATATATCATATATACATTTATTATTCTAACAATAAAAAAATTACTCAACTCCACTTTAACCCCAAAAATGTGACAAAAAGTATCGATTTGACTACTACAATATAAAATGTCCCCCTCCAAGACATAAACATACATACCAAAATTCTCCAAAACCAATTTTTAACTATTTCTCAAAACATAATAAAAAATCCATTAGATTCCCCAACACAACTTTCACATTTTCCAACATCACTTTTAATATTCGTTCTCCCAAAACAAATATTAAAATAACACAAAAAAATAACCAAACATTGCCGTAGGTTTCCTTTGGACTGTATGTATAAAGACTAAATGTTTCCATATTATCTTCCTGGCTCTTTTTTTGTCACAGGGAAAATGAGGCATCACTTGCAGTTCTACCTGATCTGTTATTGGAACTTGACAGTATGGATGAGGTACTCATACTGTAAATAAGCTTCCCACTATTTGAAGGATTAGAGTTTTGGCATGATTGGTTTAATGATCTTTTGCATATCGCTGAATGATTCTTTTTCATAATTCTCTTTCCTTTCTACTTTGCTTTGCAAATTTGTACAAAGAGTGTAAATACACCTTTAGGGCAAAAGATGAAACGGCCCCTTATCTGTATCAGTTTTAATTAGATTTGTTTGACTCCTGGTGAGGACCTCAAAGGGACTGGTTATTAAGTTTGGCTTGTTCTGTGCAGGAGACAAGATTGCTTACATTAATTGAAGGAGTACTAGCTGCAAACATCTTTGACTGGGGATCTCGTGCTTGTGTTGATCTCTACCATAAAGGGACGATTATTGAAATATATAGAATGAGCCGCAACAAGATGCAAAGACCTTGGGGGGTTGGTGTGGCAGTATTATCCTTTTACTGCATGTTTCCATGTTAATAACTTTTTATTTGAATTGTATGTTTATGTTTATGTTTATGCAAATTCAGGTGGATGATTTCGATGTTTTTAAGGAGAGAATGTTGGGGTCTGCAGAAAAGAGGCCTTGCCCATATAAAAGAGCACTGCTTTTTGTAGACAACTCTGGTGCTGATATTGTACTAGGAATGCTTCCTCTTGCAAGAGAACTTCTCCGACGTGGAACTGAAGTAGGTTTTTCTTCAAACTTACTGACAAAATCAGTTAGGAATCATGATAAGGTTAAGATGTTAATCATATAAATTCTATGAGTAGCTAGCTTATTGGTAATATTAGACCTGGGATTACACCTTTGTGGGTAGAAGAAACTGCTTAAGGACTGTTAGAGAAAAATGTTAAAAATGATAAAGAGGAACTTTTCTGAAAAAGTATGGAACCAGAATTTTCCACCGTAACCATGAATTCTTTGTTTCCTTTTTTAGTATTATGCTTTCCGCTTGAAGATTCAAAAGTCATAAAACTGAAGTTTCCTTACATGATCATCTCTAGACCAGAATTCTTGTGGTATTGGGGGGAAAAAAAGGTCTTCACAACTTCTCTTCTTTTACCTGCTTGTTATCTGGTAAATGTATAGACACATCCTCTGTGGCAAATTAATGACAAACGGTTTTGCAGGTTGTGCTGGTTGCCAATTCCCTTCCTGCCTTGAATGATGTTACTGCAATGGAGGTGCCTGATATTGTTGCTGAGGCTGCTAAGGTCTGTTTCCTCCAATACACACACATACTTGAATATAACTGCCATCAATCAATTCCAAATCTGGATATCCACCTCGTTTAGCCCTCCCAGAAAGATGGAACAGCATGCTAATTTAAGAAGAGATGTAGCCTTCTTGCCATCATGTTGGCTTTCAAAGAAAACTGTCTTCTTTCCTGTGGATATTAGTCTATGATTTGTCTTCAATAGATTAACTTTTAGGTAGCTGAGATAATCAATTTGGGGATTTTCAAAAGTTGCTGACTGTGTGCTTAACAGCATTGCGACATTCTTCGTGGGGCAGCTGAAGCAGGTGGCTTACTAGTGGATGCAATGATCAACATCCAGGATAGCCCCAGAGAAAGGTCATCATCGGTACCACTGATGGTTGTGGAAAACGGGTGTGGAAGTCCTTGCATAGACTTGCGACAAGTGAGCTCAGAGTTGGCTGCTGCCGCCAAGGATGCTGATCTGGTACTCCTTTTTTCTTTTTCCTTCAAGCAATCAAATTTAGGCCGAAATTCTTTTTCATAGAAGTTTTTTGTTATGCTCCATTGCAGCTTATTTTGGAAGGGATGGGACGAGCCCTACATACAAACTTCAACGCAAAGTTCAAATGCGATGCTCTGAAGG
>JACGDI010005865.1:173644-185213 GCA_014898725.1 Jacaranda copaia
CCAAATGGATATGTAACTTTGACAATGCAGCTCGCAATGGTGAAGAATCAGCGGTTGGCGGCAAAGCTAATTAATGGAAACATATACGACTGTGTGTGCCGATTTGAACCAGCGACCTGAAGAGGCAGAACTTCATATGTGTTCTTAACATGCTGGAAATCTCCCGTGGGGAAAAAAGTGAAGACTTCTTCAGGATTGGCCCTTCCAACAACATTAATACTGTTTTGCATTTTGGCTGTCTTGTTTCCTTGTTGACTCCTGGATCTGGTAAACTCCTGATCAAAATGTGTTATCATAAGTTTTACTATATTTTTTTTCCCGGAGTAATAGAAGTAGCACTCAATTGGCCATGCAGCAAGTGCAAGAATTACTATATTTGTTTTTTTTATTTTTTATTTATTTTTCTAAGAGGATCATGACAGGTTCCCCAGCTATTCTCTATGGGATTCGAATCACAGTGAAAGAATTATTATTATTTGAGTTCAATTTTGCATGAACTTATCAGTTATATGTGCATATTTGTCTTAATCAAGAAAAGAAAATCTGATATGGAGAAAATTTTCTATTTATATGTGTGTGTGTGTGTGTGTATTACCATTATATTTTTGTGTGAGTCAGCATGGCCAGACACTCCTATTCTCTAATATTAAGTTTGGATAAAGAATTTGAATATGAGGAGAAAATTGAGTAAAGGTGTAAAGTTCTTAAGATATGAAACTTAATAACATGGCCAGACACTCTCATTAAGGGGGATGATGACCCCCAGAGTAAGGAAAAGAAAAATATATACTATTTATTTTAGTGGAAGACAAATAAAGCTGCAAAAAGATAAATATTAATAAAATAAAGTTGAGGGGAAATTATGTGATGGATATGATAACAAAATATAATTGAGATTCTTTTGTCTTTTGAACCTAATCAATTTTTTGAATAACTATACTTTTTCTTCCAATTATTCTTTCAAACCAAACATTTTTTTTTTAAACAACGCCCATTTATACTTTCACTTTTGATTTATATTTAATTTACACCCCAACAGAAATGAGTTTCTAAATATTTTCATATCATTTCAAAATTAAGTGAAATTCAAACGCATCATGATAATCTTTTAAAAAATAAATTTAAATTATTGTTCATGAATTTAAAGCCATTAACCATTTCCTGCAAATTTAGCTCCATGAATTTATAATAATATCAAGACATCATGCTAACATTTAATGCTAAAAATATTAAATTTTTTCTTGAATCGCAATCAAAATTTTCACTGACTCAATGCATAACCAATAAAATAAAAGTAAAAAAACATGACTACATAGTTGAATAGACAAAAACACACTAATTATGGTCATAAATTGTCTGCCGAATTCAAGTATCTCTTTAATTGTTAAAATATTACCCAAATTCCAATGAATAAATTCCCACCACCTGATCTCTATTTATTGTGCATAAAATAAAATATTAAACTCCTTTACCATATAACAAACTTAAAATTCTAATTTAGAATCGACTCAATAAATGTAATAATATAAATATAATTAAGACTAACTGCTTTGAAAATAAACCAAATCAAATACAATTTCTGACTTTATAAAGGAAATTAAATCAAACTGTTTACTCGACTCTATTTATTTATATTTTAATCACACGCCAGCTTGACTTTGTTTATTTATTTACATTAATTTATTTATAAAAAATTAAATTAAGATTATACAAGCAAGATGAAAATTAATTAAACATTTTATCTAACCAAAACGGCATCCCAAGTCACAATCGAAGAGGACTCTTAGTTTAAAACAAAATCTAAAATTTAACGAAATAAAAAGTGCGTATCTTTGCCTGAAAAACTTTCTTGAAAAAGAGAAAATATTATGTGGATATATAGATTCCCTTCCCCTTCGCCGTGGCTCTTCACTGTTACCAACAAGAAATAATCCCCTTTTTTATTTTCTTCTTTATTTATATCAGATCTCCCCTTTTCTCTCTCAAGAAATTACTGTTGTCAGCAAAATGGAGTACTGTTCTCAGGTTCTTGTCTTTAACCTTCTTCTTTTTAATTTTCTCAATTATTTTTCATTTTTTATTCTTCATTTCTGTTGTTGTAACGCAAATGGCACTCTTTTTGGTCAATTTTTGGTGGGTTTATGCCCCTCTTTTCTATTTGTCCTTTTTTTCCCCCAAATCTGTGATTTTGTTTTCATTTTTGTTTGCTAAATTTTTGGGAGTCTTTTACTTTGAGTTGAAAGAATAGAGAAAACTATTTGACTTGTCAGTTTTGTTTTTTATAACAGCTTTGAAATTGATGGTTGATTGATTTTATGGGAAAAAGGTGTGATCTTTGCGGGACATTCTTCAAATGGAAAATAAGAAGACCTCAGAAACCCTAGAACAGGGTTTTGTGGAGTCAAAACTGAGTCAGACCGATAACCCGTGTGAGAAAATCCTAGGAGAAACGGACTGTGCTTCCGTATTTAATTTAAGTGAGAAGCGTAGAGTTGATGTTTACCTTGGGCACAGTGAACCGAGCCATGTGGGCTCGGCAAGAAAATTAGGTAACCGGGGCATCAAAGAATCTAGTTTAGTTGATGGTATTGCTGGCAATAATCAGATGAGTAAATGGACCATGGATAATTATCCCGATAATAAGTTGTTAGTCTTAACAAATGGCAATGAAATAAAAGATAATGACGTGCAGGTTTTGGAAGGCAACTTGGAATTTAGTGGGAATGATGGAATTTGGATTTCGAAGGTTGAGAAATCTGTGGTAAAATATGATGAAGTGTTGCATGCTCGTGAGCTTTTTCAGGTTGAGAAGGTTGAGGAGCCCATGGAAGAAGGTGATCATGTGTTGCATCCTCATGAGCCTAGTTCACCAACAAAGATAGAAGTTTCTGGAAATGGTATTAATTTATTTGTGGAAGTTTTTGGTCCCATGGATGGAATTTCTGAGGGCAATAATAATCTGAACGACACAGGGAAACACAATTTGGGAGAGAGACACTCCAGCCAAGAACACTCAGTTGAAGAAAATGGAACTGTATCTCCTGGTGTTAAAAATGTGGGTGCCATGAATGAAGGGGAAAATATTGTTGAAGAGCAGGAATTCACATTTGATGTGGGTGATTTGGTATGGGTTAAAACCCGAACCCAACTGTGGTGGCCAGGGATGATAACTGATCCTTCCAGTGCTGCGAATGATGCAACAAAGTCTGAGAAAAGGGGCAGCTTTCTTGTAAAATACTTTGGAAGTGCAAATTTTGTTTGGTGCGTGAATTCGGACTTGAAGCCTTTTCTTGAGTTCTTTGAACAGTTGTCAGGGCAAAACAACTCTCGGAACTTTTGTGGTTCAGTGGAGAAGGCTTTATGTGAGATTGGTCGGCATGTAAAGTTAAAGATGACTTGCCCTTGCTTCTCAAAGGACATTCAAATACTTGCTGCCCAAGGTTCGACAGGGAATATGAAAGAAAACTCAATGTCAATAGACAAAAAGGATAAATTTGATATTCTATCATTGTCTCAGTTCGAGCCTGCTACATTTGTTGCAGATGTCAGACATCTCGCCTGCTCAGTTTATGTACCTGGTAAAGTTGAGTTGACAGTAGTGAAGAATCGTCTGTCTGCATTTTATTGTTCAATTGGCCACCACGAGTTGCCTCTGCATTTGCTTAGGTCAGGCAGTGATGCTGCTCAGAGTGCTCCAGATGGGCTGACATCAGAAGTCATGGATGAAGGCCCTAATAATATTTCTGGAGGTGGTAGAAACTCTGTGAAGGCTCATGATGGTGATCTTACTGTATCCAGGAGGGAGAAGAGGAACCGCAGTGATAATGCTGACCTTGTTGATAAAGTAGCTTCATCTGTTAAAGGCTTTGAACCACGAGAAAGGAAGAAGAGCAAATATTTATCCTATCCTTATGTAGATGTCAACCAGGGGCTCAACGGATCAAATTCAGGACAAGAAACAGAAGATACTAACCATAGTACCTCCCAATCTTCAAAATTCACTCCTCCCGGTAGCTGCAGTAGCACGAATTTGCGCAAAAGAGGGTCAAAGAAACCTTCCAAGGAGCATCATGATGTCTGTAAAGCCGCAGACAATATTAATGCTTGTTCAGCTGAATTGCGGGATGAACTCTGTTCCTTAGCACGTGGTTGTTTTTATCTCAGCAGAAGCAAGTATTCTGATTCATTGATGAGATTTTATGGTAGTTTCAGAATATTTGCATTTCTCGATGCTGATGTAGCCTGTAAGGTTGCTGGGGGTCAGCAGGCAGCCAATCCTGAGAAATGTCTTCCCCAGAATTCTACAGAAGCTGAAGCACAGATGGAAGGAACTAGAGTGGTAGAAGAATCAGAAAACCAGAGAGTGAACCCTGCATCTGTCAAGGAAAGTTCAGAGACTGATGAAAGCAAGAAAGTCTCAATAACTGATAATCCGCAAGCGAAAGGAAATGTCATCCGCAAGAGGGGTAAGAAAAAGAAGGAACAAGTGATATCAGCAGGTCCAGAGTCTACAAACAATTCTTTCAGTGTGGGCACAAATATTTATCCTAGTAGCCCATGGGTCATTAACTTCCAGCAGACTTGCTCTGACGTGCCAAAAAGCAGCACAACTCCCCAGAAGGGAGAGGAAGCTAGTCCAGGACTTCCTCAGGTCGGCTCAATTGCTAGATTACCAGATTTGAATGGGAACCACCCAAGCTTTTCAGTGGATCACATTCCAATTGGAGGACCTTCTCCAAGTCTAGGTAAACCATCACCAGAGCCCATGAAGGAAAGATTAGTGTCTCCAAATATAGTTGGTGTTGACAAGACCATCTTTGCAGCTGTTCCATCATTGAAGGATGCTTCAATTACCGTCCAAAATATTCCACAATTCAAAAATGGCATAAATGGCACTAATCAATGTTGGAATGAAGGATTTACGACTAGAGAATTGGGTTCCAACGTGATAAATATGGGGCTCAGCTCGTTTGTTCAGCAATCACTTCAGATGGGACTTTTTCCTTCTGCTGGTAAACCCGAGCGCAAAAAAAGAAAAAGAAAGGAACAGACTTCTCAAGTTGCTTCAGTTATTCCAGATTTAAATGGAAATGTGTTAGATATGAGCTCATCAGGAAAGACTCCGCCTGATGGCAATCATGTATCACCTGCCGGTGAACCTCAACAAAGGAGGAGAAGTGAATCTGCTGGCACTGAATCAGGGAAAACAAATAAAGTTTCAAACAGCGGAGAAGCTCCTGGTGGCAGTCTTCTCCTGAACTTCGCTCCAGGATCCACTCTGCCTACTAAAGAAACGTTGGTTGCTACATTTTCCAGATATGGGTTGTTGAGGGAATCGGAAATCCTAGTTTTAGATGAATCCACTGTTCAGATTGTATATGAAAGGACCTCTGAAGCTAGATTTGCATTCCGAAGTTTGGAGAAAAGCAACCCATTTGGAGAATCACTTGCAAGTTTCAAACTCCACTGCACGCCAGCTGCTTCGAAGACCATGGAGAAGAAAAGGAGCTTTAAGATGCGGCAGCCCATTGTCCCTGTGGATGCATTGAAGAATCCGGCCAAGCCTGGGGAGACGCCTGATATTGCATTCATTAAGCAGAATGTGGAGATGATGAAATTGACTCTGGAGAAAGCAGGCAACAATCTTTCACCGGAGATGAGAGCCAAGTTGGAGAATGAGATCAAAGTTTTTCTGGACAAAATCAGCTCCATACCTGGCTCCTCTTCTTCTTAGCTCAAAAAAGAGTGAAACCATAAATAATCCTTGTAATTTGGCTTAGGCCATTTCTGCGGTTTGGTTGGGGGTGGGGGGGTTGTTTTTGTACTCTAATATTTTTTGTAACTGGTTGGTGCTGTTTCCCTCCAATGTCAACCCTCAGAAAACTATATAATTTGCAGTGATTAAATTTGCATTGAGGTAACAGTTGGAAACATTCTTGCTTTTGAGCTTAATTCTTTGAGGGACTTCATATTTCATTTTGATCAGGACTTCAAGCTCCACTATGCTTCCGGATTGATGAGATCTGGGAAGTACTTTGCCTCGTCACAAGGTGTATTCTTTAGGGTCACAATGATCCTTCAAAGGAACGAAACCTTTAGAGTGAATAAGTTCTGAAATAAAAAATTCAGTTAGAGAGATGCTGGGACTTGTCTTAATAAAATCCTTCGACATTTAATCCATTACATTGGATTGTAAAAAAATAAGATGAGAATTGAGAGTAAAGAGGCAATTAATGAGCTATTTATACTAGTGAACTATCCTAATGAAGGATAAATTATGTGTTTTTCTTCTCCATATCCCCCAGTTTTTTGGGTTTAAATCCTTTATTTCATTTTCTATTATATTTTTTATTTTATTTCATGAATATGTGACATGCATATTAAATGTATTTTTATGAATATACTTAACATAAATATAATAAGTTGGAATATGAGATAAAATAAAAAATGAAATAAAAGATACAATTATCCAAAGTGAGTTCCCGGAGGCAACATTCATTGCAAACTTCCTGGATATTGAAGAGGTTCATAATATAAATTGATATTGTATATTGTATAAAAAAAATTGGAAGTTTTATGAATTACATTTTAATCACTCAAAAACACAAATTTTAGGATAATGATTGTATGACATAGTTACAGACGCAGAAGGATACATTATGTGGGTTCTGAGTCCAGCCCCTGGGGGTTGGCCCAGGCCCATTAGAACACAATTAGCAACTTTACTGGAAGATGCATCATCTACTTTATGTGCTTGTAATGATTAAATAAATTACTAAAATAATTTTTTTTAATCTCTGATAATCAACTGATAAGTTAATTAAACTCGAAAATGTCTTTATCAACATTTTCACTAACAAGCCAAAAAAAAAAAAGACATGTATATAATGGAAACAATATGTTAAAGTTTCAAATTACAGTGTGGTGCTTAAATCTATTGCCATGTACAAAAGGTCTAACTTCACTTTAAAAAATTAGTAATAAAATAATAAGTGACAATTCAAAAATTCTCACTAATTATATATATATATATATTAAACAAATATTTGGTCTTATCACTCAAATGAAATTTATAAAATTAATAGTGGAAAAATAGTGCTTAAATTATCGTGAACATTAACAATTAGTGATATACTCAGTGACAATAAAAAATTGTGATATTTATAGTAATAATTTTTATTATTATCAAATTATCACCATAGGTGTATCACTAATTAATTATCATTAATAGTGATAATTTTTATATTTTTATTTTTATTTATCAGAATATTATATGTTTTTATAATGTATTTTGAAATATTATTCTGTCATTACACAATGAGGTGATAATTTATTTATTATGAAAAGACAACTTAACAGATAAAATAAAAATATTTTACAAACTAATTTAGCGACTCGATTCCTCCGGTATAAAATAAAGTTTGACAGCGATGCTACAATAATAGGTATCTCTAAAACTTCATAGTGTCTTGGATAAGCTAGCATTTGTATGCATGTGGAGCCAGCCAATTCCCAATTATGTTTGAACGGGAAGATTTAAACAATTAATAGTAAGAGTAGCGCTTTCACGTTTATACTTTTCCACTTCCCTATTCCCTAAGCACTCAAAATGAATAGGTAGAGAACCAACTACCAAGTACACAAGTCTTCAGATGTACACTACTTGCGCCGGAAACATTCTTTTACACGAAAAATAATGTTAAAGTACAACCATATCTTCCTCGAACTATTACCAAATCCCCAATCAATCTTTGAATTGTCTTCTGCCCCATTGCAAAACCATTAATTAATACTAATTATTTAAACGCAGAAAACTTATTATAAGAGAATTAATGAAGGATAAAGTTTGATTATATTATAATAATCATACTCAAAGACTTCCACAAGGGAAAAACATAAGCCAAATATTAATAAAACCCCAAAAAGCAAAAAAGAAGGGAAAAAGAAAAGAAAAAGCTCTCAGTAGGATAACTAATATTCTACCCTAGTCTCTCATCTCCATGCTGATAATTTAATCTCCCCTGGCGGCAACATGACGGAACCCTAGCTAGAAAAACACTGATTACATATAATATAGTGATCGATTAAGTACAACATAATTTGCATAGCCTGATAATTAAAATCAAACTAATGGGTTTGTTGCAGAAGATCCATATCCATTCATCAACCCAGTCCAGGAGCCAAGCCCACCAAAATTATACCCAAAGGAATCCTTCCCAGCATCAGAATTACATGCCTGTTGGTGATCATGCCATTCAAGAGACAAAATCTTGGCGTTTGGCTTGATATCAGCCTCATGACTTTGATCCAAATGGTGATGTTGATTTTCATATGGCAGCATCAATCTCTGGCTGCAGCTCTCGAGAATGGTAGCATTATTATTGCCATTCCCCTGATGATCAAGAGAAGACAGGCCACCAAACGGAGAGCAAATGCCATGGAAATTGGCAGCAGTATTTTGTGCCATTAGCCCACCATTAATCCCACCAAAAGAACTCTCAGCACCATTTCCCATGAAACTGTCATTAAGGGCTTCGTATTTGTTCTCCATGAAGTCAATTGGAGTGGGATTCTCAAGCAAGAATCCAGGGTTTGTGGAACCAAACAGCCCGGCGGCTGCGTGGAGGGATGAGAAGTGGAGCTGTTCGGGAAAAGCCAGCTGAAGATCAGTTGGATTAATATTGTTGATCTGACTGTAAGAAGACAATGGTGATGAAATGGTGGTGTTGTTTTGTTGGGTGAGGATCAGAGAATTATTGGTATGATTATTATTATGAATATCAGCTGATGCTGATGATAATGATGATGACGATGATGGTTTCTTGGAATTATTGGAAGAGACTTTCTTGTTCTTGCGGCAGCCGCCGCCGACAGGGATGTTGCGGAGGGTGCCGCCTTTGGTCCAGTAGCGGCGGCAGGTCTTGCAGAAGTAGCGGGGCTGGGAGAGGCTGTAGTTGTTGTAGTAGCAGAATTTGGTGTGTGTGGATTCACATCTGGGGCATTTCAGGGCTTGCTCGTGCTGTGGCCTGAGCCTTCTCTCGATTAAGGGTCTGCTGCATGTCAGCATGTTGTCTTCTCCAGATGGGGTGCTGATTGGAGAAGAGTCCATTCCTGCACCTTCCTCGGAAATTGTGCCCTTTTGTTGAAATGGAGACATATATTGTCAGCAGACAGGAAGACGTAGACTGAAATTTTTCAGATATCTGGCTAGCTGTCTACTGCTAGCTAAGCTATGGTTCAATGTATTTGTCCATTATTTCACATGTAATTGGATAGGGACTATACACTCAGACTCTGTTAAATCATACACAATGACGTCGACATTTTAACACCGGATGTGAAATTTCCCGGCTCAAACTAAAGGCCTTTGTTTGTTTGCATTAATTTGGGAAGTCTTTTTAAACTAATTAAGGATGAAGATGAACTTGCAAATTACCTTAAACTATGCAAAGAAGGGAGACCAATGTGGTTGGATGGATGGATTGGTTAGAACACAAGATTAATAATAGATATATATATATATAGTTGCATCTTGGTAAAAAGTGAAAAAAGTTTCCATTATATATATGAATTAGCTTGTTTTTTGCCTCATTTAATGTTTATGCACTTTCAAATCATGCTACTTTTGCAAGTCTTGGTCATAAAATAAAACTATAAAAGTGGCATTTTGCAGCTTCCATTTTCTAAACTGTTTTCAGACATGGAACTGATCAGCAAAAGAACACTACTCCTCTATTAGAAAGCAAGAAATTAAACCCCATAAACGTATCATAAAAACATGAAAATTAAAAAAGATGCATATATTTCATAAACATTAACCAGAAATTAAAATGCATGGGGATTATATATAATTTGCATGTATGATTCTCATTACCTGCAACCAGTCTGATGAATCCATGCACACTTGCAGAGAAGTAATGCCCATCTAATTACTCAAAAGTATAGTAATATATATTATCCTTCCCCAAAGAATAACTAAGAATTTTGCAATTTAATTACCCTTTTTTCTTGATTTTCCCCCCGAACCTAATGATCACTTTTGTTCTTGTTTTTTGGGAAGTGAAGAGAAGAGAGAAATGTTGGTTGTGGGATAGCAAATGCGGGAGTGGGGGTTGATTGTGAATAAGAAGGAAGAAAAAGTGGGCTGTGGTGGGGTTGCCAGTGACTCACTCACTGCTGCTCACTCGCTGGTTTTAGCCCCCCATCGTCGGCAGACAGCTTAAGGTGGGGCCCCACGGGGCACCCCCAAAAGGGTGCAGTAGGGCCTACGTTGGAGACCACGAACGGCTCAGATTCGGTGTTCAAACATAGAACAGAAGAATCTGGGCCGCAGGATGGTGTGGATTTGGGGCGCGTCAGAAATCACGGCTTCGTAGGAAGTCTATGTCTGACGTGACAAGTGAGAATTTTTGGGTCCAAGATAAAGAGAGAGAGGGCGGACAGACGAACTCTATAAAAACCGAAAGCGCACTCCAATTGGGTGGGACCCATTCGCGCCCTCTTCACAAGCAAAGGATAAATTCCCTTCTCTCTCACGTGTCTCATCCTCCTCAACTTTTGGCCTTATTAAAGATAATAAAACTATTTTGTGATTTCCACAACTTGAATTTACCCCCCCACCCCGTCCCCCGCTTTTAAGTTTTTTTTTTTAATATAATGTGAAGTAATTTCGCTAATTTCTCCCTTTATTCATAATTTATGATTATATAAAAATTTATTATTCATAATGATATTTTAAAGTGTTATTCATATTCTGCCAAATGCAACATATTTGTTATGTATCTAACACAGCATCAATGATGTATGCAATAAATTTTGAATATAATTGTTTTTTTGTCATATAATTTTTTAAAGCTAACGAAAAAAAGACTGTTGCCTTATCAAAAAAATTACTCTCAATCTCTCATTAATTATGTTTCTCTATGTGAAAAATCATTTTTTCTTTCGTTGAAAACCTAGTCTATTGTTGGTGGACAATATCAAAATCCTACAAATAGGCTTGTTTGGTTTTATTTCAATGGCATTTTCAATTTTCATGCATTTTCAAAAGTTGAAAAAATAGTTATGAAATGGAAATGAAAATTCAGATGTATTTTGATGAAATGTTGAAAAGTTATGATTAATATATATATATATATATATATATATTGATTTGGAGAGTATATTGATTTATATTTATTTATGTTTAAAAAAATTTATTTTTTCAAAATATATGTATATTTTATTAATTTTAAAATGATAGTGGGTATTTTATATCAAATCAAATACAAATTTGATTGATGTGAGAATAAGATAATAAAGTAGATTTAGAAGGAGTTTGAAAATGAAAAAAGGAATATTTTGAATGAAAATAGATAAAAAGTAATAGTTTTTAATTTTCATTTTCAAACGAAAATAAAAAGGGTCCTTGGAAATGAAGCCAAACAGGCTATAATTTCCAAGAGCCCGTTTGGATTCATTTTCTCCTCAAAATGAAAGTACAGTTTTATTAATTTGTACACTATTTTCTTATACATTTTTATTTTCAAAACATTCCTTTGTACATTCTCTCTCTATTTTCATACCTATT
>JACGDI010005865.1:190584-309568 GCA_014898725.1 Jacaranda copaia
TTTTTTTTTTTTTCTGTTCTGTACTTGGAACCTGAATGAATGATTAACTGATTATTGTATATTTTTGAGTAAGAAAAAGGTAAAGCAATACAATTCAGATGGGTCCATGTCATGATGCACGCAGTACAACCCGACCAGCTGTCCGTTTCCTTGTCGCCTGTGAATTAGCTGCTGCTGCTGCTGCTGCTGCTGTGTTTACATGGTTTACTAATGATTTTCTGTGTCTAATTGTTGAGGTTTGAATTTCTACCATGGAATGGAAGAATCTTGATTTGATTGTATTGACTATCGATAGTGGTAGGATTATTTGGTCGCTTTCTCTTGCAAAGACATGTGAAATTACAGTGAAGTTAGAATAAAATGTGAAAAATGGCACAAGCGTGTCAGTGATGAGGATAAACCCTATATCTATTGTAGTTGGATGAAAATGTCTTTATAAATAATACATATTCTTAATTACGCAATTTGGATTCAAATACTAAGATTATAATCAATACAGTTGAGACAAAACATCATATAAACATTTTGGCCAATTGTCGAAAAGTATCCTGGACAAGTTACTTCTTATATGACCATCCAAACTGTATATCTATTCCAATCGTCTAGATGGAAAGATACAGTGCCGCTCGATTGCTCTCTTCTTACTTTCTTTTTTGACCTTTTTAATTATTTGACTAACTTAATTATTGAAGCATGTTGATCGAAATTAAGCCAATTCAGAAAATCCAACAATCTATATTTGCACCTAGATCCAGCATCCTATATACTTTACACTTACAAATCATGATCAAATTCAACCTAAAACATATCATTAAATGTTGATGTAGATGAGACCTTATGAATGTAGCAAAAGAAAGAGGGAGACATGACCTTGTGTTGCTGCAACATTGTGTCAAAATCCTCGAATTAAGCCGCTCAAATTTATTGACAAGTTATCGCGATTTTAGTTAGGAGGGTAATTCAATGATTATTGTCGGCATTTCGGGTTTCAAAGCCTAAAATTTCTCAATACTGCATAATTTATTTCACTTGATGGTTAATGCAGTCCACATCCAAAACTTTTTTTTTTTATTTTTAAGAAAATCTTTAATCCACTTAACAGACATTCGTAAATTAAAATAAAAAAAATATATCAATCAAGACAGAGAATTTGAACCGAAAATTTCCACAAATATCTTCGACTAAAACTTCCACCACGCAGGCACACAAAAATTTTTGTTTTTTGTCTACAATCTAGAATCTAGACAGATCGTTGCTCGGGCCAGACCCAACTGACCCATTTGCACTTCCAGTTTTCATGTTGTAAGCAGGCCCAATAAGGGTCCAATATTTGCATCTTTACTTGAGCAGAGGCCCAATGGGGTTGGGCTCTCGAGTCTCATAAAACCACACCGGCTGGTCTCTTTCTACTTCAAATATTACCTAATAGAATTAGTAATGATGGCCTAGCGATAATTTCGGCTGATCCTCGGCAAGCCCAGGTTCAAGAAGTTCTATTATTCCTTTCTTTTTTTTTTTTTTTGTGGCTTTAGCTTTGGTTTTGTTTTATTGAAGACTAGAGCTATAATGGGTGGCGTTCAGATCAAATCCTGCCAGATCCAGATCTGAATTAAAAAATAATATATCATATCCAAATTCAATTCAAGATCCTATCGAATTTATAGTTGGTATAATCATATTTGGATCAAAATAAAAATCGAATATCCAAAAAAATCTCAATTCCAATACTTCAAAAATCATATATTTATTATTTTTCTACAAATTTAGTAGAATCTAAATTCAAAATAGTCATTTTTAAAAATAAGGACAAATTGCATTTTATCCTCTAGTTAAAATGGAAAAGAGCAAAAAGACCCTCTATATTAATTTAAAAAAAAAAAGGCAACATATCTCCTTGTCATTTTATAAATTATTCACATTGTCTCCCCCTCATGATTTGCTGCAATTTAGCCCTAATTTTAATGTATAAGGACTATACTACCCTCGATTATATCATATATATTTTTATTTTATTTATTTATTCTTTTTAAATATATTTTTATATATCTTCTTTCATCTCCTTCATACCAATTTTCTATATTTTTTCATATATTTCTCATTTTATACATATGTATGAATTTATCATTATTTTTCATTTCTCATTATTTCATATATTCTCATTTTATATATGTACATATATATATTTATTTATAAAATTAAAATCACTTTTATTTTTATCTTATCAATTATATTCATCTTTCTTTCTATTAATTCATTCCAAAGTAAATAAAATCTAAATTTCATAAAAATATATAACAGATTTTTTATTTATACTTAAATACATATATAGCATATATATACATATATAAATTTATCTATAAAATTTAAATAACTTTTATTTATATCTTTTTCTTTCTAATTATTTATTTCAAATTAAATATTATATATATTTATGAAAATATGTAATATATTTATATACATATATATTTTTTATAAGATTATATATTTATTATCATATATATGATAATATATATAATAATATATGCATTATAATACATATATGATAATATATATAATTATTTAATAACATACCCCCAACCCCGTCTCCCCAAACCTTACGAGCTGTCATGGCGACCGATGGCCAGATCTAGCCATCGGCCGCCATGGCAACTATGTTGATAGTGGCTGATGGCCAAAATCTATTTTTTTTTTATTTTTTTTTCATATATTAAGCCACTAGCATCAGCTGCCAGTGAATGCAACCATGGCCGATGCCTTCCATCGCAAACACAGTCATGGCCCGATCGTTGGAGAGATGGGGAAGGGTTGGGGTGGAGATGTAGGATCTATATAAATAAATTTGTATATATAAATATGTATAATATTTATATTTTTTTATAGGTAGAAGTAATCAGTGTAGGCAAAAGTAGCACTAGGATTCAATAATTAAAATTTCAAAAGCTAGATTTAACTAGGGTACTCAAGGAACCAAGGATCTAAACATGTTATAGATTCAAATTTGGTAAGAAAATTACCTTGATGAGCAAATTTCCAAGGAGAAAGTGGTGAACCATTCACCAATTCAGAATCAGCTAGAAACCAGTGCAGCTCAAAGAGAGCAACTTTTACCTCATTTAGACTCTTCCAAAAATCACAAAAGAATTACTGTATCTTCTCAACACCTTGATGAAGAATTGTAAAAGATCTAGAGCAAAACTTGCTCTAGATCTCCTAAAAAAAATTCATCAAAATCGCCAACATGCAAAGTGGATCTCCAAAGACAAGCACACCAAATGTTTTTGCCTTTATTGTAATGATCCACACATCAATTGAACTTTCAATTTCTCCTCACTTGTGGTTGGAGAAAGAGAGAAGAAAAGCTATGGTAGAGGCCAATTTTGAGAAAGAAAAAGAATAGAGAGCAAAGTTTCAACACATGAAGCAATGCTTGGAAAGAGTTTTGGAAGGAAATGTGAAAGATTATAATCTTCACACCAAATGCAAGTCCTGAACATATGCTCCCTCTATATATATATCGAGGGAGGATGATGTGATGCCAAGTTGGCATCACACCTTCCTCAAGGTGGGCAACCAACTTGCATGCCAAGTTGGCAAATGCAAATTCAAATTTTATTTGAATTTCATGTGCATTTCAATCTAACTTGGAATCTAATTTCAAATTAATTAAAATGTCAATTCAAATGAACTCTTCATTTGAATATTCCCTCCAAAAATATATTCTTCTCATTAATTAAATTTAATACTTTAATTTAATTAATTAACTTTTGACTTAACTCTTAAGTCAACAAGCTTAATTTTGATCAATTGAAGATCAAATGGCACCAAATAATTAACTCTTTAATTATTAGCCCAATTTAATTCCTTAAATTAATTGATTAATGTAACACTAAATTAATCAAGCTAAAATTGATTTTCAAATTGATCACCTCAAAATTGATCCACTAGGAGAGAATATTCTAACTTTTAGAAAAATTCCTCCATCAATTAGGATGCTAATTGAATTTTGTATGTGACCCAATAGATTTTACCATTTATTAGACATGGGCTCACAACTCCTTGTGATTTTTGAATATTTTATATTTATTTTAGTTTAAAATACTTTTAAACTAATCGACTCAATTCAATTAATCTCATTAATTAAAAAGTATTCAATTTCCATTGTCAATATCCAACTTCAAGCCCATGGAGCCCATCTAATTAGTTGAAATGAATATTTTTGGAGAACTATTATAGCTCTACACATACTGTGCAAATATAGTCCTTCCGTCTCTTATCTCCTGAAACAGGTCTACGGTATGATATTTATCGGCTCCCTAATAGCCTCGATACTATGTCTTTATTCTTAATGTTCGATTCCGTTGTATGACTTCATCTTTAGAAAACTCCTTTCCTAAATTATCACACCACCTTACGTAAGAATTTCTTGGAATCGATCATTATAGAATAAATAGTAGATATACTCGCCCTTCACAAAGATAAGGAGCCGAATTCCATCTTGGATCTTACAAATCTCCATGCCAAGTAGCTCATACTAAATCTCAACCCAAATGACCCGCTAAGTGACCAAGGAAGAGTCAAAGATTGAGAACCAGACACATGGTTACCATAGATCCTCAGGTCAAAAAACTATAAATATGCACTAGCGTAAGCGGGAGAACTTGCCACTGCGGCTATCTAGTGGATTCTACAAGTGGGTCTTCAGTACCTTATTCTCTAACAAGTATCCACTAACATGCACCCGTATCTCATATAGTTCTCATGGTATGGAGCAATATCCAACTCTTGGATTTAATGCATTATTAGTACAAGTCTATCCGAATCTTAGATGCCCTGTCTAATAAGATTCTATGATTTGGAATATTTAATATTACAACCGTGTTAGACTTATTCTATGGTCATCAAACCAAGTCTCGTAGTCATGAGTGATCTAAATGCTTCATCCAAATGCCAGTGAAGTAATATAAAGCATAAGATAAAGATGATCATATAAATAATATCATTCAATCAATATTGTTTTACAAGGAAATAGCTTTACAATGCCAATCCTATTAACTTGTCGAACACTATTCCAACAATTTGAACCATTAATTTTTTTAATTCATCCAAAGGTTGATATTCATGGCCAAAATTGACGTTTCAGCAGCAAAAATTCTAGAACAAACGCACTTGCCGCATGTGAATTACACCATGAGATAGAGGGAGATAATTTACTACTTTTTTAAAATCACAAGGAGGTTTGTTGCCTATTTTTTTTTTCATAGGGGGTCTTTTTTCTCTTTTTCATTTTCACAGGGAGGTAAAACATAATTTGCCCTAAAAAATAATACGAAATAGATTAATTAATAAATTTTTAAGTCTATTGATTACTTAAAAGCAATAACAAAATTTAATTTAATCACATTCATTCACCAGATAATTACAATTTAGATTTCGTTGCTGATAATAGTACTTCTTGAGATTGCATTACATTCTTGCCATATTATGGTATTCAGTTCCAACTCATTATTCTTCCCGCATCATTTTCTATTATAAAAATAGAGAAACAAGTTATGCAATTATAATGTAAATAAGTTCAAAATCGAATAATGTATATAAAAAGCACCTGATTTGATATACTATATAAAAGTTCATTATTCTCTTAATCCAAATATTCATTTTGACATTACTATAGGACCCCCCCCCCCTATGTATAGATATTTACCATACTACATCTGAATAATACTAAATATATTCATATTTGAATTATTAATAAATTAGATCGAGCCATATCCATATTCGCTCCATTTACAATATAAGAAATTAAAAAATAAATTGATGACAAAATAGTAAGTGATAATGCAAAAGTTGTCACTAATTAATGTGACAAAAAAATTAGTTTTGCCATCTTAATAATTTTTACAAACTAAATATTGACAAGAATAATGTTAAAGTTGTCAACGTAGAAAATTAGTGACACACATATAATGATAATGAAAATCTTATCATAAATTATAATGATAATTTTTATTGTTACTAAGTTGTCACCATACTAGTGTCACTAATTGTTAATTATGACTATTTAAAACACTAATTTTTGTTACTATTGAGTAATTTTGTGACAAGATAAAAATTCTTGTCACTTAAAAATTATCATTAATAACAAGTAAAAGCTATTATATATCACTCAATACATGTTATTAGCGACAATTGTTACTTTATCACTAATTCTTGTTGTCCTTTTCATTAAATTACTTTACATCCACCACATTGACAAACCACATTAAATCTTGTTGTTCTTTTTATTAAATTACTTTACTTTTATTTCTCAAATTTATTATTTGATCTTTTTCAATTACAACATGGTCTATAGCAATTAACATTAACTAATAACTGGAGATGCCTTAATTAAGTTGATACATATATTAGTACTAAAGCAACATTATCATACATCATTTCGTTAAAATTTTCATAATATTGTATGATACCTACGATAGTTCCCATAATCTGACAAAACATTCAGACTGGAGTGATGAAGTTGATTTTGTTTTGTATTCCAACTAATGTTTTCCCTCTCTCTCTCTCTCTCTCTCTTTTTTTTTTTTTTTTTTGGTGACCGGAAATTTCCCTTTAGACTCTTCGATGTACCCTTCTTTTTTATTATTGCATTTACTCTTTCTATTAAAGAAGTAAAAATTAGAGTTTGGTAGGAAAATTAGGAAATGTAGAAACTTTTTTTTAGAAATTTTGGGTAAAAAAAAAAAAATTTCGAAGGAAACTAGAGAATTTAGAAACTATCGTTTTCGTTAGATCAAAAATAGAAACTTTTCCATAGTTTTTGTAAAAATATAAGAGACTTTTGATTCGTTAATAAAATTCTTAAAAGATATTGATCATGAATTCATTGATTATATAGATCTAATATTTTAAGTGAGGTCCACAAAATAGTAACAGCAAAAGTCGATCAATATTTGAGACTTAATAAGAATTGTGGTTACACTAGTCTTTGTTTTAATTTGTTGAAAAAACACATGGCCCTACTTCGGCCAACCACCTAACAAATGTTGTGATTTTAATGTGGTTAACATTCAGGCGTGTAGGAGTTGATAAATGGAAAAGTCACACTTGGAAACTTTATGATTTTTTTTAATTTATTTATACACATGCACAAGTCTGTTAGAATTCGAATTTCTGACCTTCCATATTATATAGAAGGCTTATGCCACAAACCACTCGACCTTGGGAACTTTCTCATTGCATGAACTTCCTTGCTCAAATGGTGAATTGGATCAAGTCTCGTATTTATTCTCTCGCCCATTACTCAACCTAGGTAAACACCTAATTCGAAAATTCCTTTTACAAATCAACTCTAAATTTATTTTATTTTTAATATTATTTTTCATTTTCAGCTACTTTCTCATATATTATATGACTCGACTGTCAAAAGATTATCAGGTACATAATTAGTGCCTCTAACCATCTCCAGTCGTAGGCCTATATCTAGACCTACTTCTCATCTACTGCATACGTGGACCTTCGTATTGGAATCCACCATATTATCCTCCCAGAGTTTGCAACCACATCAATGCAGTTGTTAAAAGAAGAAATCCTGTGTTAGTGATTGTAAAGCTCTCGTTGAGTGCTGCTGCTGCTGCTGCCAGGTATAGAATTTGAAGTAATAAGGTCCTCTTAGGGTGTAAGAGTTCAATTCATGGTTCCTAAAACAGTATGTGAAACAATTGGTACGGTTTTTAGATTTTTGTGTGAACTCATATGAGTGGCTTGGAACCATGTTTGCTATCCAAAAGAGGGTCCTCGAACTGCAGTTGACATCTGACAATTAATCAGAAAACCGAAATTCTTGTCCAAATCTGACTTTATCGAACCAACTAATCACATGACAAATATTATTAGATAGATTTTTGGCTAGATTCCCCGGTCACCAGGCATTTCAGTAACAAGTCGAAAACGTTCTAAATAAATAAATGACAAAATCTTGTACTAGGATCATCAGTTTATGTAATTCCTGAGAGCAGGCAACATATGACAAGTAAATCTCGAGTAATGTGTAAACCCATCAGGGTAACATACAATTTTCACAGTTTGAATTGTACGATTTCACTGTCAATTAAGTAAATTGTCTGCCAACTAAAGCGGCAGAAAGACCTAACATTTTCTAAAGGAAGCACAGAAAGAAACGTCAACCTCTTCTTAGATGTTTTAGCACGTACTAACCAGACAAAAACCAAAACCCTTTTATGTAAGAAACCATGATTTTTCTTTGTAATAAAATCAGAACCTCGGCATGCTTGGCAACAAACTGCTTTAGATTTTCAATTTATTTGTTCTCTGCTATAACGTTACAAAATCAAAAAACAGCCTAACTGACAGTCCATAGGACCAAGTGCAAAGATAGCATAGTTATTAGAGTACAAAGTGGAAAAAACACAGGTTCAGTTGTTATCATCCACAACTTGACTATTTACGAACAGGGTATCCCTTCTCTTTGGAACACCTGCAGCTTCAACATTTGATCCCCTAAATTTCAACTCCGAAGTTGTTCTAAATCGGGGGTCAACGGGAGCAGGTCTAGGATCCGTATCAGGACCTGGCCTGTAGGAATTGGCCGTTCCACCAGGATATCGTGGTGGAGAAACGTACCTTGAAGAACCTCTTAGGCCACCACCTCTTAGCTCCATAATTTCAGAATTTCTTGAAGAATCTGTAAATGACCTGTCACCAGCCCCAGAACCCAATGGAGCTCCACTCGTGACTGATGCAGAACTGAACGGATCATCAGGGCCCCAAGAGGTAAGCGCCTCTTTCTTATTAGCAAAAAAATGCCATGCTACAAAGAGGAAAAGGATGAAAAACAAAACAGGACTTGTCCACAAGATGCTATTGAACTCACTTTTGAATGCTGGAAGGTTGGAACGATACATAGCTACATATCCATTCCCAATACTAATAATAACAAGCTTCTCGTGGTCACTGGAGATCAACGGTATTGCCATGTTCGTCTCAATTTTTATATCAGCCACTTGCTGATTTAAGAAAGATGCTACAATTTCATCAAGGCCGGCGGAGAACAAAAGCCTCAGTCCACCAGCTCTGACATAATGCTGGGATGACACGTTATACACAAAAACCTTCTCCCTGTTAGAAATCAGCAAATAACCTTTAATTGCCTGTAAGGCAAGAGGTTCTTCGAGGTCCAGCTTCCTCTTTGATCTAACCCGACACTTGAAGTTCATTATATCACCTAACAACAACGTCTGGACCAAATCGCCGTCTGACGTGAGCCCATACGCCTTGGACCGGTCCATGGCATCAAAAACATAAATCCTTGCAGAAGAACTGTTCAATCCTTCACATTCTGTCTCCCGCAGTTTCATGGTCCTCAAATCCAAAGACCCTGCCCCAGTCTCAGTAAGAAACAAAAGCCTTTGCTTCAAGAATGCAACTGGTCGTCTACTGGCAGTAGCAGCTCCATATATCGTCCCATTCTCCCTGAAAACAATAATTCTTCCACCGCCATCTGCCGCTAAAATATACCTTTTCCTACCAACATGGTGCACTTCTAATAAGTTAATCCGTGATCCACCCGACTCTGGCATCTCAAATCTCCCAACTCTCTCCACATGGAGCGAACTCCATTCATCGCCAGTCAACGTCTCCCAAAGCCGGTGCATTACAATGGCTCCATTTTCATGCCCCGTGACAATCATGCTCTCATTCTTGTAAAGTGACAAGTAAGACACCATAGCAGTAACAGGCGACGACTCCTCCAACTCCAAAAATGTATCGAACTCCAGTGAAACATCCCCACTCCTTAAAAGAACATACAACTTACCCTCATCATCCCCAATAACAAAATACTTACTCAAACCCTCAAAATCCTTGTAAGGCATCACGTTGAAACAAGTAGGGCTGGACCTCAATTTCACAGCTGACACAAACTGAAACCTCTCAGACCAAAATGTGTTGTACTTTGTGACTAACACCGCCCCAGAGCCTGCCGCTCCTCCGTCCCTCATCCCCTCTCCGGGATGAGCTTCTTCTTTACCACGCGACCCCTCTTCTTCTTTTACTTTCTCAACATCCCTTATTTCATCACGATATGATGATAAAGGTGACATCTTTACTTTAACCGGAGCCTCAGTAAACTGAGACTCTAACTTAGCAACAAGTTGCGTGAGGTTTTGAACTAAATCTTGAAGTTTTTCCAGTTGGAGTTGCTGTTTTCTCAGCAAAACAGCATCAGGGTTGTTGCTTTCATAGTCAGGAAAATTTTCCTTAAAAGGGTTGCCATTTTTACTATCAGTTTCGATTACTGAGTTCGAATTTGAAGGTGGGTCTAATTCTGATGCAAGGACAAGGCAAGAAAAACGAGGGAAATAAAGCAAATCTGAGACGATCAAAGAAATACTTAACACAAATATTAACTTGCCTTTTTTACGGGAAGTGGCCATTCAATTGGATTCTGAGAGTGCGGAGCAAACGCCTGTGATGGGCCGTGGCTGTTGCTTGGGAGTTGGAGCTGAGAATTTTTTTTGAAGGTGAGATCTAAAGAGAGCGAGGGTAGGGTGAATTTTGTAATTTTTGGAAATTTTTGTGCGGGGGGGGTTTGATGAAAGTGGTACAGCTGAAGGGTAGAAATGGGATTTCAGGTTTTGGACGGAAACCACGGCGGCTACGAGTTTTGTTTTGTCTTAAAGAGACAGTTTTATTACATTCAACGGCTCTTAATACTTTTTATTTGATTATTTAAATTTAATTAATTCCACCGAAAAATAATTTTGCTGAAAAATATTAATCTATCCTATCCTATCCTACTTTATTTGATCTTGCAATTTCTTGGCAATAGTTGATGTGATAAAATAGGGCAAAAAAATTAGTATTGAAATTTCTCTAATTAGTGTGAGGATAAATTTTTGATAAAATTATATTTGAATAATAATAATAATAATAATAATAAGCACGGTGGTTTCAACCAATTAATTACGGTTAAATTCGTGTGCGATCTACTTATTTATGCAGATGGATTAATAATTATAAATTATTAAAAAAATATATCTTTTGTAAATCCTCCTCTCTTATAATAAAAAAAAATGCGCATATGGCCCATTTCTTTATTATATGTTTAGATCTAAAATTATCTAAAAATTATTTTTATTTGTAAAATACAAATAGCATAATTGTTCAAAATATAAAGGTGGAACCCATAGCTTACAATGTAGAACTCATACAAGATAATATCTGAATGACTTAAATACGAATTGAATGTACAAACGGAATCAAATCGAGTCATTCTAGTTTGTTTCAATGATATTCAACTTGATTAAACTCAACTTATTACCTAACTTGTTAAAAACTTAGCGTAAAATAATTACTCATAACTTATCAAAAACTCTTTTACATGAACTAATACACTTATCTACTCATCTATAAAGTTATCTTTCCAACTAATCCATCTCTTTTTCAAAACATGGTATTCACCAAATATGGTCAAAAATAACATCTCTCCAAAGGCTGCGACCAAACTGAAGATGTACATGGCGCGTGTAAAAAAATAGAATTCCAAAACAAGTATCAATCTATTATTCTTTCAAGCAACATTTTATACTTTTCTCTACAATGAGAATTTAAATTTTGATTCCAGAATGATAGGATTATGCGAAAACCTAATTGTGAATCACTATATATATAGTTACAAAAAGCATATCAACTTAAAATTTTATTTATTTATTTTCATAATATTGAATATGCAATCCTCAATCTTTTCTTTTAATGGGTATTTCATCTCTTTTTTTTATTGTATATAAAATATTTTTATACATACAATCGTCATCGTAATTCTCACAAAATTGACATATATGACCACATATCTCTAAAATGAAATAGCTAAAATCTCACAACCTTGAGCCCCCAACCGGCTGCAAAATTGCAACTTCTACAATAAATTAAGCAAAAACTTATTAAGTAATCAACATGTCATTTTATGACATCATCAGTCGTATATCGAATGGGAAACCGCTGTTCGAAGAGCATTCAAGCAGCCTACATAAACCCCGAAAATAGAAGAAGTGAACACTGACTTTCACTGTGAAACATACCTCCACATGATTTTCTCGGGCACAGCCCCTGTTCCCTTCAACCAATATTCATGAACCATATGAATACACACACACTCACACTCTTAATCAATTGAAGTCCCAGTGTGCAATAACCTTAATCGATCCCATCTTGAAGAAGAAAATTAGAGGGATTCAGCAGGAAAAATGAAGGGCCAAAATCTAGAAATGGAATATAGCCGGACAACTACTGGCCATAGCCCATAAATCTGTCACAGAATTCTACTTTCTTGGAAATAACTGGTAACTGCAGCTCAAATAGACCATTATATCATTTCTAAGAAAAAAAAGATTAAAAGTTAGAATTACCAAGTATACAATAACAAATTAGCCTGTCCCTTCTATTCCTCTATGCCTATTAGGAAAACTACCACATGAAGTATGTACAGGAGGCTCTCCCTCTGTCACTCTATTGGGAGAAAAAAACGCTAGACTATACCTCACGAGTACAACTTTCCGCAGATTTTAAACTATCTATTGGAAACAAAAAATTGTCGAAGGTTTTCAGTTGGTGGCACAATCAAAAACCAAATGGTGATTTTCTCCTGCTGCCTCCTTCACCATATTGCTCATTCCATTTTCTCAGCTCATTCATACTAGCCGCATCATAAGCAACTGATGGTCCAACCTACAAATGATGATAAAAATAAATTAATGTTAATCTCGACTTCCTTCAGCCAAGAAGAAAATAGATCAGGATGGAGGGGGTGGGGGGTTGTATATAAAGATCAACATCCCCTGCACCCAAGATATTGGCAAGAGATAAAATTATTTTTTCCCTTCCAGATGCTTGCTGAAACTTCCATGCTACAGGTTTGTTCTGAATATTATGGGCCCATGCAGGGTTTTGTTTAGCTTGTTATCATTGCATAGAGTGTACCTTGGCTTTAGAATGAGTAAAATCATCCAACTTGAGTGGTCTTAAAACTGGAGCTCCATCAAATATGTCACCCTGTAAGGAGATAACCAAATGCTAAGAAGAAAGTTTTAGTCAAATTGGAAAAAAAATGTAATAATGGAACGCATTTGTTTTAATAGGAGGGGGAAGGAAAGATACTTGTACACCCTTCCCTCTTTTTTCCTCATGAAACTCCAGGCTTTCTGTCTTTTTCCTTTCAGACAATCTTATGCAACACCAACTCCTGAGTCCTTACGTCTAACTTTTGCATGATGCATTTTGTGTGGATCCCACACACATACGAGGAACATAGACAAAAGAGGAAAACACCAGAATCATTTTTTGTGGTTGTGTGGGCTCATGCATGTAGGTGAGCACTTTCATCTCATTCCCTCCTTCTATATGCTTACACTCTTCTCTTTCCTAAGCTTAAGCTTTTATTGAAAGACTTGCTTAAGTCGCTCCGAACTTTTCACGACTTCTCTATCTGATGACTCTATCCTTGTAAAATTACTCCCTTCATTCTTAGAACTTACCAATCGAAAGCATGGCCGGCACACATGTTTTGGCCTTGTGTGTCCATAACTCAAAATAGGTGACCTAATGGCCACCGCCCCACTAAACATGCCAATAGTCACCACTCACCAGTAGATTCGCTTTCCTCACAATAGCAGTAGACCAAAGGAACAATTGGCTTTTAGCACTTAATGCTGCTAGAAGCAATGAAAGGACGCCACTACAAAGGCAGACACTGGAACAAATGAAGACTGTCTTTTCATTGAAACAGAGCCATTTAACCTGACATTCATGGCCGGCAGAAGGACAGCAACTCCAACCGAACTACCGAGAAAGAAACAGGTGCAGTGACTTTCCAGGGGATTATTATGGAAATTGTTGGGGATGATTGATAACTTTATGAGAGAAGGTATTCTCATAGGGCAGCTGAATGAGAAATCCGAAAGGAAGAAATCGAACTAAGATGGCCCTAGCACTCGAAATGTTTAATATTTTTACTCAGGGACCCAGTGTTGCATTAAATTTTCATAAAACCTTCTTATCTTGTTTTCTAAAGGGTAAATATGCAAAGATATTAGCTGAAAAATACCCAGGCTCAGGGAATAAGTTCATCGGTTGCCCATACTCATCAAAGTACTTTGTTAGGACACAGAAAAAAATCTGATGATAGGATAAGGCAGTTCATAAATGGTTTTAAGAACAAAATGCATATAATGCATTGACTTTACTGAGCTGGGATATGATGAAATTATGCTTTGAGGACTACAATCCCAACTCTGAATGAATAACAATCATCAGGTGCACTGCAAAATCTTGGAGCTAAGGTAACAACAGGATTCCATAGTGTTTACCTTGCTTTCTTCTTCTAGTAATTCTTGGACAGGTCTATACGCTGCAGCAGTACAGAGGTTCTGCACATATAAAAATTCAAAAGGAGTTTAGATATGAGTAGCAATCATTTATCTCCAAAGAATGAAACTGAATGCATCACCTTTAGATCGCTTCCTGAATAACCTTCGGTAGCATTTGCAAGTTGGTCAAATGGAAACCCAGCTTCCAGATTTTCTCGAGCTAAAATTATCTTGAGAATTTTCAGACGATTTTCCGCATCTGGCAGGTCCACATAAATTCTAACAGCAATCAAACATATTCTGTCAGATTGGTGGTTCATGCAACCCACAACGTTGCATTCCAGTGGATCCAAAGATGTAATAAACATTTGCCAGAGAACACATGGGAGAATATTGACAGGCCATAGATATTTACCTTCTCGGTAAGCGGCGAATGACAGCATCATCGAGGTCAAATGGCCTATTTGTGGCACCAAGTATAAGGATTCTCTGGCTGTCTTTTGACCTCAATCCATCCCAAGCTGCCATAAACTCATTTCTCATTCGTCTAGTTGCCTCGTGCTCGAAAGCACCTCCTCGAGCACCGAGCAAGCTGTCAACCTGCACACACAAGCATGGCATACAGGAAAATAGCAATGAATACAAAACGGGAATTGCTCCTGATAGGAAACGAAAAAAATGAAGCTATTGTGCTAGGTCACTTGAGAAAATCAATTTAACTTTTGTGAAGCTACAGAACATTGCCCAAGGCAATGATGACTATAATTGCTAAAGAAAAATTGAAATCATCACCACACCAGGTTAATCAAACCCAACATTCCTGACACAAGTAACAACTATTCCATATTGACACAGAGAGCAACCACAACGTATATCATTCGACTGTCTAGATTCCAGTATGCCAATACTAGAACCCACTTCCATCGTAGGTGTACCAATTCTGTAGCTAGTCCACTTCTGAATTTGTTTTAGAATATTAAAGCTTCTATATAATCAGATTCAATAAATTTACTTGCATACTTAACTACTAAAATTTTATTGGAAAGACTCTCCTCAGTAGTAGCCAAACCCTCCAAGGAAAGTGGAAGACTTTTTAAGTTAAATTTTCACATCAACAACTTGAAAGTCCATTCCATGCATGAAGTTACTATGTCAAATTTGCAATTTCAGCAACTACTTCTTCAGTAAAAAATGAAAAGCCAGTAGAAATTTATTTGAGGCTCTTTGCTGTCAATTCAACCAAGAGAATAGTTAGGTTTCATTTTCTTGTGGGCAGGAACTAAAATTAACAAAACATAACATGTCAGTGTTTTATGGAGTCCAATGGCAAATAAATCAGCCAACATAAGGGAAAAAGAATAGCATTATCTACCTAATTGAAACTAAATTTGATCAAGATCCTATATATACATACATGTGTATATTCACATATTCAGCTATCTTCCTAAAATTGTTATAAATAATCTGATATTATTGGTATTGGGGCCTTGACAAAGTAGCACAGCATGCCAATTGCATTTTGAAATGCTCGATAAGGTAGAGCATGGGCAAAGATTTCCAGGATTTTGAAGTAGCCTTTGAGCATATAGCCCATCAGGAGGCACAGAGAATGGAGGAGGTCTCACCTCATCAACAAAAATAATTACAGGAGCCAGCTTACTAGCAAAGGAGAATAGTGCTCTAGTAAGTTTTTCAGCATCCCCAAACCACTGCATCAGAAGCAAGCAAAAAATGTTGGCAATGTCATAAGAATTGAAGGATGGAAGCTTTACGAATATAAAGAAGGAGAATATGCATTTGTATGTATACAACCCTATTTCAGCTTGTCCTTGTCTTGTACACACTCAGCACCATTGTTTGCAGGTTACAATAGCTAAGCAAATTATAAGAACACAAACTGATCTTTATAGCTTAATCCATATGCAATACAAAATTATGGAATTTCATTCTTATTCCATGCCTTTATTCTCTCACATATTCAATATGCAGATTGGTTAAACAATATAAAATTAAGGACAAGTTATTCATAACAACTTATTTTGGCAAACAATGCCGTTGTGAATCCCCTTTCCCAAGTAACTTTATTCATCCTTGTTTCTCACCTGCACGCTTTAAATTTGTCCAAATGTCAAAACAATCCAACACAACAAATATGTAATTTCTTCTCTAGTTTCAGCTTCATAAACCAGTTGAGGATCAACATTCTGCCGAAGGACCATATGTACATAGATGGGCATCGTAACGACATGTTAGAAATGTAGAATGCAAATGTGGTAACGTATCTTAGGTCATCAAAACAATAATGAATTGTGCAATTGGCGGAATCATAACTTTTATATTCAAATGGTACAACTTAACCAGCTAGGTAAGTTTAAGGTGCTATTCCTTACCAGCACAGCACAGCACATAGAAACACAACCTTCCCAACCTATATAACTGAAACTGAGGATATACTGCGTAACATTGCCCAAAGGAGAACCCATGATTGCAAATAATCTTGCATAGATCAAGCAGCTTTCTCTTATTTTTAAACCCTTGCACTAATTTGATCCATATTATTCAATATTTATCATGCCCGTGCACGCAATGGTCTGTAATTTTTCACATTTACTTTTCTGTAGTAAATCATATTAAGACATAAAAGGGAGAAATTTTTACAAGTATAAAACATCATTAAGTATTAGACAAAAATGTCAAAGATTATGCCATAAGCTTGACCACACAATATATCACAACAGAGGATTTTATGCCCCATCAGATGGCCAAAAATCAAGCGTCAATTCTAGAGTCAAACTTACTCAGTATAAGGGCTGTGTTCCCTCTTTTTTCCAGGCTTTCTTCCATTCATTTGTTTGAGCAGGCCATGTAATATTGGATGCCACAAAATTTTCATTAGCTGATCTTATTTCAACCTTCTTTTCACATCTTTGTGATGCAATGTTCCATATTTTATATTCAAAACAAAGAATTTATACGGGAAGTCAATAACATATCCCCATCACCGAAGCAATTAAACAACATTCATTTTGGCTATAGATGTTGAACCATTGAGAAAATTCTGTCCATTGCAAATGCACAAAGAGATGAGAATCTGAAACACCATGTGATGATGGGCCCACTTTAGAACAGCAAATAGATACCAGATTATTAATCTCCATATTTGTTGCCCCAAAACAATGTAAATCAAAAAGGTGGTGATAGTTGAGACAATTTGATGCATATTAGGATTAGTATCCCAGAGGCATCGATCAGTATATTTCTAAGAAAAGTTTTTGCCATAAACCTCCATCATCAGTACAAGTTGAATTAATATAGGTCCCCTGCATTACGGCCTCATTATTTATCAATGAGCTACTATAAGCTAATCTTTCTGAGTAGGGCCTCCTCAACATCAGAAATAATCTCAACAATATCAGAAATGTCCAAAGGCCATGTTTTCATTTACCTTAGATGTAAGTGTTGAACCAGTAATGCTAATGAAATTAGCCCCAGCTTCAGTTGCAAGCGCCTTTGCAAGAAGAGTTTTTCCGGTTCCAGGGGGGCCAAAAAGTAATATCCCTTTGCAAGGCTGACAGAAAAATCATCTTTACAATTTTCAGGGACGATAAAATGGAAAAATTGCATATCATGTATAACAGAAAGTTACCCGTAGCAAATTTCCATGGGAGAAAAGCTCAGGCCTCCGCATTGGGAGTATCACGAGCTCATTCAACGCATTTTTCACATCTTCAAGGGCACCAACATCATCAAATTTGACACCGATCTCACCAGGAGGAACTACTGCTGAAACAAAGTTGTTCTCATACTCATCCTTAGCAAGATTCTGCAACGAGTTTTTCTTTAATATAATGAAAAAAGATGTAAACAGCATCTCAGATAATAATAAAGGAAGAAAAAACCTTCAAATTCTGTGAAGGCTTCTTGGACACTGTTTCCTGCTCCTTTAACCTCAAAATTGCAAGTTCAAGGCTATACATGACAATTGACAGCGATTAACTTGAGGAAGATAAAAGCTGCTTTTCAGATAATCACAAGCAAAGAGATAATTACCTCTCATTAGGCACCTGCAACCTACACCCCTTAACCGAAGGAAGGAGACACGAGGAAAGGTAATGATTTTTAGCCCACCCAACAACCTTCTCTGCTTCTGCATTCCATGAACGAAAAGCCATTACAGACGTCATAAGAATCATGAAGAAAAACAGAATTGAAACTTTGAAACGTTAACCTTCTCCATAATACTTAATATAGAAGCTACATTATTCATCTCACTATCATTTATTTCTTGGCTTGCAGCATTTCAAACAAAAGAAGGGAAAACAATAAATATATCTTTCCATTTTTCCAAGTTGATCCATTTAGTGGAATGCCACTTCTTGTCTGTGATATTGGTATCAGTATTAGAGCATGATCTCATCACAATTAACATTTAAGAATGGGCAAGTTACATTCTATCTCATTTCTTAAGTTGACAGTCTGTCTCATTAGCAAAAAGGACTGATCCACATGAGAAGAGAATAATAATGTCGGGAAACTACAACAAAAAATTGCTTCCATACTCCAACTCCAAATGTTAGGATAAAAGTCAAACAACTACTGACAACTTCTTTCTAGGCAGTGTGAGGTCCGTTCACTTGAGCATCTAAGCCAGAAATTTCATTTGCATTTAAGCTCTTAGAAGATGTAAACAATATTGTGCACTTTTATCCTACATGACAGGCATAGAAAGCTCAAAAGACAGCAGGAAACCACATAATATAATATGGCATACAGGCATCTTGTTATGTAGTCGAGGATCTTACAATGGAGATAATCTTATCTGCTGTAAAACCGCCATCTAAATGCCACACATCAAAACAAATTGAATCTACCAACATGTGATGTCCCTGTCAGACTGAAAGGAATTCTGAAATCCTTTCAGCTTGTTTGGTTCCTTGGGATTCAGTGCAAGGAATTGGAATTGGAAGGTAGAATTATAATCTTGTAATTCATCTTAGCAAATGGCCCAGGAAATTGGATTTCATTTCCTATAATTTGAATAATTTGGTTCAACCTGATGATCAGAAATCTATATTCAACAACACCACATGTTAGGACCGTGTACAGTCGTAAACTGGGCCCAACTGTGCCAAAACTGAAAATCCAGCATAAACCAAATACCAAACATAAAATTCAGTTAACTATTGGTACCGTTTTTCAAGGTTTTAGGTATTTGTTTCTTGTGTCAGTTTACCGAAACAAACCAAGGATGAATTAATTTTTATATTTGTTAAAATACATGTTCTTCAACCAGAATTTTTTCCCACCTCCCAACTGACTTGTCCTGTTCTCTCTGCACAGTTGACACCAGACTCCCTCTCACCTCTCTCACCACCTTCCCGCCAGATCCAGTGTTCTTAGCAGGCAGCACAGCCCACCACATCAAATATTCCTCTCTTGCCAGTCAATGCAGCCACCACATCCTCTAATTCTCTCTTGCAGCTCAATCGCCACACTTCCATGCCAACTTAGCCTGTCAGGCATCAGCCACCACCCACCAATTAACACCGCCAGCTGCCATTCTGAGAGTCCCCAGACCTGCACAGGCCGAGACCTCAAACCATGGGCCGCAACATCTTTCAAACACTGTTAAGTTTCCTCTGCTCTTTTTTAATTTTATTTTCAGCTTCGCATTTCCACATATCTTTTTCTTATTTTTAGCCTTGTTACGTGGTCATCTAAAAATACAGACACATGGGTTTCTCTTATTTGTTGTTTTTTTTCCATATTTGCAAGTTTAGGGCTTTCCTGCTAAGAAAAATCCATCTGTTGTGGGAAATGCAGCAGCTATCAAATTTAATTTAATTTACTAATAATGTTTTTTTCTGTTTTCATTAAAATTTATTTAAAAGAAAAAGCGAGAAACCAACCATTTATGGTTGATATTGTACCATAACATTTGATTTCTTGAATTCATGTACAACTTGCAACTTCATCTTTTGCTTCTTTTCATGTTTTCTGATGACCATTACAATTTATTGAGCTTTATCAGAATTATACTGAGGTTTATTTAGTTTAGTTTCTAGTTTTTCCAGTTTTATTAATATCTTTTTGGGCAGGAAATCTAGACTTCTTTAGGTTTTGGGGACTTATCTACCTTTGGCAAAAACTTTTTCTGCTGGTTGGTTGGGGTGTTGAAGGGTGGGTTGGGGGTGGGAGCAGGGGAGAGCGAAGTCTATTTGGACTTCTAATAGTCTATCTTATGTAGTTCAAATTCAAATTGACAATTCCGTTTACCAAAGGAACTTATACGGTACAGATACAATTCACAAAATTATATTCTATAGAATTGCAATTCCAATAGAATTCTAACTCTGTGCATCCGCCCAATGTTTGTACATTGGATTGCCCAGAGGCAGTATTTCAGTCTGGATCTCAGAAAGCATTGCAAACACTATCAATTTTCATTTCGAAGCAACTCTACTACTTAAATGGTTACATCTTACCCCAGGATGAGTCAGACAGCAAAAGAACAAGTACCCTAGAAAAGAAATTGTTCTCCTCATATCAACATTGATACTAGATGCTTCCAATATTTAGCGGCTGGTAAAATGATGATAGATTTGAAATGCAATGAAGCGAGGTCTTTTTGATTGAATAATGGCATGCGTGAATTTTTTTTTTGCATATTTAATCTAAACATTGCTGTGGAAACAAGTACTCTTACTCTCTTTTGTCAATATCACACCATCAGTGTTTACATGCAACAAGTCCATGCAAGATAAGTCATGTTCCTCGAGAACCTGAAATGAATAAATAGCTTCTTAATTCATGACAAATACATGTATACATACACACGCAGAACAAATCAACACAGCAATCTGACTATACGCCTAAGAGGAAGCAGATATGTTAGTAGAATTTATAAGATATTAAAATAAATCACATACCAACATAACACCACAACAAAATTGTGGATGTACCTTATGCATTTCACTTAAGTTGCTTCGAGATATCACTATTCTCCTGTCTTCTTCAATCTGTTTATTGAATAACCCCAAGAGATCTTCGTCCTGAAATCATTGAGTAATATTACCGATCACCTTGTTCTACCAAATTCTTTCATAATCTCAAATAATTAACAAATAACTGCTAAGTGTTTTTTGTGCTTTCCGCCCGCGCATTTGTATTTGATTAATATAGCTCCTCTACTTTAGGATGACTAAGACTTCAGGTTATGAATGGAGGCAAGTAACCAAAATCATCCTGTTTAGAATAATGCTGTTAAGGAAAAGTGTCAGATACTCGAAATCTTTCCCAGTCTTGAAAAGTGATTCGACACATAGTTTGCCATAAGATGACCAAATGGAGAGAAATCAAACGATAAAGAATTAGGCATTGGAAGGAAATGCTTTCCACAATTGTTTTGGTGATGACAAAAGACATACATTATGACAAAATGTACCTCTAGTAGAAAACAGGTCTAGTTGATGAATATAGAATCCTCATTAAAGCAAAACTGGCTCAACATGAAATTAACTCTAAACTATGAGGTGATAAAAACCAATTACCTTTGGCGGATATATGCATATCACATTAGTGAATAGCTTATATATTTCATCCTCTTCAGATCGTTTAGTGGCTTTTAATCCCTCTGTAAGTCTCTTCAAAGGAAGAGGCTGAAAAAAAAAACATCATGACGTTATATCAAGAATATTATAGTCCCATGATAAAGCAAGACTCAATGCAACTCATGGGGGAAATAATATAAAACAACATCACGCACATGATCTCACAATGCAGACCAAGATATGTCAAATAAACAGTTAATTACTTCACAATTGGATGTTGAGAGTTAAAAGAAAACTACTTAAAAATTATAGGCTTGCAGTACAAGAACATGCAAATTAGATATTGATGCCTTTTTGTCAGTATCTTCCATAAAAGTAACCAACTTGAATAGAATATATTTTGTTGCAAACGTCTAAAGGATTCAGTTTACTGCATATGTTCAAGGTCAACATGAATGTTTGTAAGTTTTATGGACATTATACAAGAACCAGAGATTGTCTTCCAAATGTTGCGTCTTTCCCAACATTGGATTTGATATTCTTTGGGTCAAAAAGAGCCACTAAAGGGATCCATGTGCAATGCATGCATAGAGAAAAGTTCATGGAATGTCTGTGCAAATTTTTAAATCCCAGGGCAAAGAACTATCTGGTTTGCCAGCTGTAGATACATTAATCCAAGACTTTAGAGCATACGCTTAAGATGGGTTGTACTTCTTTTAAGAACCATCAGCAGACACATACACGATATAAATTAGAAATCTTATTCTTTAAGAGATCACCAAGCAGTAAAATTGATTAACATGCCATATAAAAGGTACAACAGGGGATCAGTTTGGATGAACATAAAGAGTTTCAGAGCTAGTCAACATTACCAACTTAGCAAGACGGCCCAAATTTGGAAGTATCATTGTCTGTTGAAAACCAAAAGAAAAAGGTTACACATACAGAAGCATCTTTCCCTGCCGGACACATAAGAGCTACAAATGAACACATTCTTTTGGTTACAGAAATTGAAGCATCATCCGCTGCTGAGCACAGAGGAGATGCAAATGAGAGCAATTTCTGGTGAACTGAGACTTACAAATTTCTCCTTTTCTTTTGACCCAGTTTCCACTTTGTTTTGTCCACAAATCAAAACTATAGGTCCTGATAATCGGTCAAACATCTCTTGGACCTTACGAACAAACTCTTTCCTATTTGACTTTGAAACTGCCCTCGATAACCACAGAGAAGAATCTGGAAAATAAACCACCAGTGGTTGTTGAGACTCCAAGACCTGCAATCGTCATGGCAAAATTGTGAGAAAATAACAGAATCTCATGTATGAAATTTTGCATTATCATAGTCACGTCATACTCATCTGAAACCAGTACCTCACAAAGGACTTCCATCGCAACATAGCAGTCATGAGTTTGAGCATCAAGATCATGTTCAATATCCTTCACTGCAAATTGTAGATGACAGGCAGACGATGGTCAAGGTTTTCATGGTTTAAGAATGTGTCAAGCCTTCCCATACAGTTTTGCAGGCATCAAACATGCAGCAACTAGCATAAATCATCACACAAGACTGGAACATAACATCCAAAGCTCTTTATTGTTCATATACTTGATTGTGGAGATAGAGATCCAGATATTTTTTATTCCACGGATGATCAAAAATAGGTGACCAGAAAGCATAAATGAGGTTCACACAAATATAACAATTGACACATGAAGGGGATCTTTTAAGCTAAATTGGCAATGTACTTTCCATCTCATAGAAGACCAGGAAAACAGAGGAGATCAACAACACACTATTTTGTCCACTCCACCTGAAGCTCCGCCTCTATTTCCTTTGGTGTCACCAAGTCAAATCGAAAGCTACAAGGAATTAGCTCCCCAAACTTCATAATAGTAAATATATCAGGAGAAAAAAACGTGCCTTTCTCTCTCTGCAATCCAAGTACCATCTTATGATTTCCTTATTGAAATACGGATCAATTGTTTTGCATTTTACAACACAACTCTACTCCATAATTACTTTTGACCATTCATTTTCTACGAACATTATTAAGCACAACCACTCCCAATGCGGTTGGTATGACCCTGTTTAATATCACAGAGCATCAGGACCAATAGATTTCCACAGAGTTTGCCAAAAGCATCAATTAAAATCAAATAGAAAAAAGAGAACCATGACATTTAGCAAAATGTGTAAAGAACAGGCTTAGTTTTTCCAAGCTTCCACAAGAGCATAGCATAGTTGAACTACAAATCCAACAACACTCGAAAACCTATGTGCTTCATCTGTGTGGGTTCTTATAACTACCACTTTCAATTCAAAAGAGACAGCAGTTGAGAAACTGAACCTCCAGTCAGTAAAAACTTAACATATACAAATAAAGTGGACTAAACAACAGATTAATATAAAACACCAAAAAAATAACACATGCCCATTCTCGTTATATCATCAGCGATACACTGAGCAAACGTACCATGAAGCCAACAAATCGACGGTTTTACAGCAGGTTCCGCACTTTTCTCTTCCTTAACTTCCTCCGTTGTCTTGCCACCAATATCAAAAATAACAGCTACTTGTTCGCCATTCACTTCATACACCTCTCCTCGTTGACCATTAGACAAGGTCCTGAACAGATAAACAATCAGTAAAACTAACCAGTTCATAATGTGAATGAAATTTCTAGCTCACAGGAGTACAGATGGAGACTAAAAGATTATATTCCAATCAACAGGAAAATTCAACAATTCAGAGAATAACCAGCCAAACCATACATGATAGCTTAACTAAACCAAGAACAGAGACAGAGACACATTACAAAGAAAGGTTGCTCAAAGCAGACAGCATTAAGCAAACCACATCAAAAGGTATACTTCATGTTAGGCAAATACATGGTAGCATCTTTAATGTCTATCAATATGCTATTCCGGAAATACAATGTAAAATCCTTTCTCAGGAAATTAGGAAAACAATGGATGACTACAATCCAAGCACAGCAGAAACAAACATTAGCATTCATACATGCATCTCAACAACTTACCAACCCACCTGCCTCGAATAACAGTATAAGCATTTGTTGGACCATCAGATGTTGGTATCTTCCCCAATACAATCCTGTGACGAATGGTATATATCAATGATCAGGTGCAGACAAGTTCAAAGATCACGGCCAATGTGATCCTCTGAAGGAGTTTTTAATATAAACGAGGAATGCCCCCACCACAACCAGCCCCCACGAACACACATAACCCACAAAGGGTAAGAAGAAAGATAATGTGAATAAAAATTTTCCTGATTGTTACATTCCCCTGTGCAGTTACAAATCTGGATTGTATAATGTTTAGAGGTGTTAAAAACACACAAACACATGTTACTCAAAACACAAGTCTTAATGCCAGATCTTAGGCATTTATAGCTGACACAGGCTTTTGATAGATACTAACTTCCCATGTGAGATACTCAATATCATATGAAAGGCAAGAAAATGAACAAACGTAAAGCCTGGTGCGGTGACTTACAGGCTTAAATAAAAAGTGCATCCATATCCATTTAAACATTAGACATGAAGGCCCTAATCACCTCAGCTAGAAAAACTTAAAAATATTTGACTAGGTATGAGTTATAAATTCTGTTTTGTTGGCAAAATAAAATATAAGGCTGGATTAAGCTTTATAGAAAAAGATTAGCCTAGTTCCTCCTCTACCTTCCTCACAAATAAAGCCAGGAAAGTCTGCTCTCTTCATAAATATGGCCTGTGACAATCAACTATATCCGGTTGTTGTAATCTACCTTTTCATCGTCACTTTAGGAGAAGGAGGTAGCATCTTTTCTTGCCGCATCAGTTTCTATTCTCAAATCAAAAGGAAACATAAGTCTCAAGGTAGTTAAAGGTGGTTGGCAATCAAAAGCCTAATGGTTTCTCATAAATGGTTGCAGAATCTCCAATAGTGGTGGAGGGTGATTCTGTCTTCCTCAGGTTGGTGCCACATGAAAAAATTCCCATACCTATGCGATTCTTGTTACTTCAACTTCTTAACCACTAAAATGGATTCTCTCCGTTACAAGCAATAAATGAGATAGAAGAATCACTAGAAAGCAAGAGTAAACAGACAATAGTTCAGCAACACCACAGGTAAAAACCAACTGGTGATCCATTGACATGGTAAGGGGTACAGTAAAAAAGATTCAGATTTCATTCTTGAATTTGCACAGTGACATCACAAATTGGATAAAAGAACAGTGAGTAATCAACCCAAACTCGTTGATAACTTGATAATTGTGAGGAAAAATCTTGGTAAAGCACTGACCAGAAATGAAATTTCTGAGAGAAAATGTGAATGAGCAAACAGCACAATTCTCACATACAGAATTGGCTTCCAACATATAGATAAGCAATTGATAATCCAATCAAAAGAAACAGGAACGAAAATAGCCTCAAGAGTCATAGACATTTGCAATGCAAATAAGGACCTTTTTTCAGAAAATTACACCGTGTAAACACATATTCAATCCCAATGTCACAAGCAATCAAGTATTTCCACCATTTACATTCATAGAAAAGAAAAGAACAAAAGAATGACTTCCACTAGAAATGCCATGTGAAGATAGATACCTGTTATTCGCTTCAATGGAAACAGCTGGTCCATTGTACTTCACTCGATCCCCTGGTAACAGAATTATATGTAATATATCAATGAAAGAAGAATTGAATGATAAGAATCTGCTTATTCACAAAGAAGGAACACCAGTAGCCTATTCCAATGGCACTTTGAAATGTCTATTTTCAATGGAAAATCATATTCAATATCCAGTTTGGCCAAACCTAACTAATCACATGTCAAGATTTCCACTAGCCTAGCGAACATGACTAGCCTAGACTCTAAACCACTTACTTGGCAAGTCAAAATCACTTGCTTCTTAGTAAGTTAGGTCTAGGCAGACCATGTTTGGGGTAAAGATTTCTCAGTTCTGATAAAGAGACATATTCCTGTGTTGATCATTCAGATATGTTCAGATTTTCTAAAACAGGGTTATGCAGGAAAATGGAATTATTTTACCAGATTTCTGAAAGGATGAAGAAATTTTTTGATGTATTATGAGGTAAAAAGTAAAAGAAATTACCACTTCAGCATACTGTTAGAGATGAAACGAAGCATCTTATTTTATGCAGGCTAGAGTATAACTGAATTGTATGAAAACTGCGTGCATACAAAAGAGGAAAAAAGAAAAGAAAAGAAAAAGCCTGCAAGCAACATCCCTTTCATCTGCAATTCAAGTAATTAAGAGGGAAACCGCCTACATACATGTCATGACTTATCTATGTTCAAAATTCCAGGAGAACAAAATAAAGATGTAAGGAAGCAAAAGGAAAAGGGAGAAGAATTTTATGTGAGCTCTTAAATAACAACATAGCTGTCACCATGAATACTTTTTTTGTTGAATTTCCAATTATTTTTTTGAGTTCCTTAAAAGTGGATTTAGAAAAGGAAGGCCATTATGAATATGCATGCTCACATTCAAGAATATGACAGCATTGTGTGGAAGGATAGAATGCAGACCAAACAAGCTCGGCTAATTTTTCCTGAGACATTGCATATTTAGGATCTTTTAAGACAATGAAATGAAATATGCATGGCACCTTCTTTTTGTACTTTTAAGTTAAAAATTTTCATTTGGCAGCAGCACTCAAAATGTGTTACCTTTCTTCAATGGACGGCTAGCTTTATCAGACGGCTGAGCAGTTTCTGATTTCGAAGATGCCGAGGAGCTTTCAGATTCTCCGGAAACACTCTGCCATTCAGAGATTACAAACCATTAAAATAAGATCTAGCTCCTAGCTTATTCCATAACCCTCCCAAAGAGGAAACCCATTGGAAACATCTTGATTATTTCAAATAGATTAGTCCAACAACTTCACATGAATGAAGAGATTCTCTCACTTCTTATTCAGTAGCGTATATAAAGTGGATAAGTTCCAGGGAACAGGCCACATAGAAGGTATGTGTCATGCATGTGCAAGGTATGCGTGCAAAGATCAGCTGAGTTAGAGATTTATGTTTTGGTTGAAGCATGAACAATATTTGTACTTTTCCCTACTTCCATTCTCCTTATGGGAGAGGAGTGATAAGTGTTCGAAACTTCACAAAAACTGTTACCTTCTCAAACTCTTCAATGTTGTATGGAAGTAGCTTTCTCAAAGCTTCAGCCGAGGCATTAATATCAACTTCGTCATCACTACCATCCGTTCTTGCCTCTCCACCGCTGGCATACTCTTCCTCATTACTTGCATCATTTTCATCCTCAACTTCAGACTCCGATGTACATTCAGAGTTGTCCTCATCTGATTCACTTTCATCTTCACTAAAATCCTGAAAATCAACAGCAGAACAGCATATAAGAAATTTCTTATGCAAGAGATAACTTACTTTTATCTGGACCAATCTTATCACTACTAAAACAAGAGGAAAATAAACATTAGAAGATCAAGAATTAGACTCCCTAAGCAAGGTAAAGGGGAGGGACATAAATCTTGGAGACAGAATTTACACAAAAATAATCTGAGGAGGCAAAACCTTTTTTTTTAAATTATTTAGATTTAGAACTTCAATTTTCATCATGAGCCAAATAAGAATTTGCAAATCTTTTAGACAGATTAGGGGTGGGCCCACTATATGGCGAGAAACAAAATTGCTAACTTACATATGGCGCTAAAATGCTGCCATCAAGCACCATTACTGGAACTTGTAAATCCCGAGCAAGTGCTCTGACCAATCTTTCCCGGTACAGCTCCGTACCTTAAAACCAAGTGTTTCTTCTTAATCAGAAAGAGTGGGCGAAAGCTATATTATTCAGTTAACATAATTTTCCCAATTGTTTATGCTGCTAACTGATAAGGAAAAAACAGGAGAAGGTTCAGTCAAAAAATGACCTGGAATACTTTGAAGCAGAATTCTCCCACTTGAAGAAGTCAAACGACCCCCATAATCTGTGGTGAACTTCTTGTGTTTCAAATGGGAGGCAGTACATTCCACCAGAATGTTTTTGGTGTGTTCACTGCAAGAATCATGACTTTCAGTCCCAAAGTAACTATCAGATGCAAGAGAAGCAAAATCAAATCTGGGATAGCACGTACTTAAGATGGTAAGGAAAATTATTCCATGAGACAGTTATTTTTTCCCATGGAACAATCCTTCGCAAAAACTCATTCCTAAATCTTTCTCGTCGAGTTAGAAAGGGGGACTCCTTTTTCTTATTCTCTATAGCAAGCTTTTCATTTTTGAGCCACTCCATTTGATCTTGCTCCCCAAGTCGGGCATGTGCATCGCAATGCCTCACACTGTCAGATATATTTTCCTTCTGAACCTTCCCCTTATCACAGTCAGCCACATCTTTGATAGGCACATGCTTATCCTCACTTGCGTTCCTTCCATCACCTTCAGAGCTATAAAATCTTAGCAGACAATTTCTCCAACTAATATCTGACCTCCAGTGCAATCTTGTGGACCTTTTCTCAGAAGCTAGGCCTGATAACAATGAAGAATTTGACAGGTATCTCTCAATCAAACTACTAGCTCTCGGTGTAGGGCTCAGGCATTGTCCAACAGAATAATCACGGTAGTTAGAACTAGAAAAATATTTGCCATGTTGAACCACATAATTCCATCTTTGGTTTTTAAACTTTATTCTCCTCGCATACATCTGAACTTATTAATTGAAAAGTATAAACCTGTAACAAAAGCAGATTTCACTTAGTCAGTATTATTTACTTCAAACAAATTGAATGAGAAGTCTCAAATGCTTCAGTCTTCCCTCTTCCAAGCTGGTAGTTAAATTTAGAGCATAAATCTCTTTTTATTTCATTTCCTCATCAAATGAATTTTGCTACCTTTATACTGTAAAAGCTATTTCATCTATAGGTTACAAATATTTTGGAGTTTGTACATACTTCAAAGGTAGCTATTAGCATCATTTTCATCTGAAGAAAGATTTCAGGCAAACATTTTAACCAATGAGCACTGTTTAACGTGATAAGCCCAAAAAAAATATACAGGTCTGCTGCTAATACTACTGCAATCTGCAATATATCAGGTTGATGTTTGGTGACAACCGGAATTTAAGCCTTACAAATGGAATCAAACCTATTCCTATATTTCAATCAGAACATATGCATAAGAAATCCCACAGATAAAGACACAATTCAAGCACTCATCAAACGTACATTAACGCATTTTGGCAAGCCAAATATGAATACCAGAAGCTCGAGCAACAAAATTTGTTTACAAGCCATAAAAATACAGCAAACAATAATCAATAAAGCTAGAATCTTTCCACCGCATAAAAAGACACAATTCAATTACATTTGTGCTTCAATACGCCTTAGCTAAACAAAACAAACGGATTAGTAGCATTAGAAAGCGTAAACAAGAAAGCGATTTCTGCAAACATATCAACAAAAAAAAAAACTCCCTTTATCATTATACACAATATACACAATACTAATTAATTCTTCAAACGTGGACTTTTATTTTCCAAATTTCATACTTACTTCAGTTGAAAATTCAAGCATGGACTCAGGGATGTTTCAAAAAAAGCGAAAAAAACTAACCTTAGCTTTAATTTATAGTTCTATTCAAAAAGCAAAAACAACCCAGATTTGTATACAACAGAAAAAAATGTTTAATGAATGAATGAAATGAAAAGGAGAAGGGCGGGCGCCCGCTAATGGGGGAGGCGATAGAGAAGGTGAGCCTGGGTGGGTGCGTTTTTCTGTTTTTTGTTTTCCCAAAGACAGAGAGATAAAATCTTGTAGGCTCAAGCAATCGGTTAGGGTAATTTTTATTTTCGGACACCGGGGGGCACAGGTGAAGAATAATTTTGCATATATTTTTTTCTTTTGTATTTAAGAATAAATTAATAGAAAAGTTTGTCATATGGTCTAATTAGTTTTTCTTCCTTTTTCGTTTTTGTAACTGTTTAGCAATGCATGCAATAAATCATGATTAGTTTGATGTTTTCGTATCATGTAAAACTTGTTAAGCAATTAAATGAAGGGTTTGTATAAATAAATTCATAAGTTTAATAAATTGAGTGTATTTTGGTATAAATTGTTGTTACAATGTATTTCTTCCGTTTCTATTTTATAAATAAGATATTAATTTGTATTAGTTTTTATTCTTAAAACTCTCAAATAAGTATAGTATTTTATAATTAATAATATGGTAAATTAGATTTGTAAAGGTAAGGAAAAGGCCTAATTAAACCAATAATAAATAAAGTAAATGGCCAAAGAACTCAATTAATAAAATCTGCTAGACTTCGTTTGACCTAAATCTATTCAAGGATTAATCACTATAAATACCAACTCTAAAAGTTAAGTGAGACACCAAAAATTATTTGTACAAAAATTAAGAGCTTTAGCCCTCAATAATACGTTCCAAAGTAAAGAACTTGTATATTTTTGAAAAAGACCTTAGTTCCATTTTCAAGCAGCAGCATCTTGGCACCATTTATGAAATCTCTTACCTAAGAAGAAGTAAAGTTGAGAATGCAGACCAGACCCAAGTCCAAAGCTTGATAAGCAACCAAGTTACTTTAAGAAGTAATGATGCTTGGAACAATCAATCTGGAGCACCATCACATTTGGCACTTAAGCCAACACCCAAAGGGCATCCACTACAGGAAGACACACCAGTCCAACAAGCTCCACCTCCTATAGAACCAATATTACAAATGACATAACAAACTCTAATAGCATTATTAGAGGATGCCTTTACACAAATAACGACCAAATCAATCACCCAGTATACTAGAGAACACTACCATAAATAGTAGCCCCTTGTTTTCTCACTTGAGCAAGGAAGCTTTGTTGTCACGACAAGGACAAAACAAAGAACAAATCTAGCAAACACCAACAAGTACAACTGGCAATAGAAAGGAGCTAACTCTATTAATAGGTAGGATGATTGTTGGCACCATCCTACACAAACATCTACAAGATACACACCCCTAAATGCCCTAAGAGCAAAGATCTTGAGGTTGCTGCGCTACAAGGCTTGGTTGAACAACCCTAAAGATTGCAAAAGTTCCAAAAAGGTGTAAGTCCCTAAAGTACTGTAATTTTCATCATGACCAAGGGCGCACTAATAAAAAATATTCGAACATGAAAGATGAAATTGAAAACTAATTCAATGACAATATCTAAATAATGTGTGGCCTAGGAGCACAACAACTAAGAGGTAGTCTAATTGAGAAAGGAAAAGAGATGATCGGTGCTCATCCATCAAACAATTGGATCTGAAGGCAAGATATCATCCTAGAGGAGTGACGATTCTTGTTACTAGTAAGTGACATGAAGAAGAGTTGCTAAAGCAGTCTAAAAGACAAAGGTGAATGTTCGATCTAGGAAACTAATGTCATTATAATACTCATGCAAGAAAGTGACACCCAAGAATAGAAGTTGGCATAATTTAAAATTACACTTGAGTAAGCCTTCTACAAAGAAGACATTGTTGTCAACCACTCTATCCCAGTAGCAAAAAGGGGTAACACCCCTCAAATTGGTTAAAACACATGTTTTGCAGCATCCTAAAGGTTTTCTTTAAGTTACACTTGTAGTTAGGATTTCTTATTCTAATTTCTAAGTCTTCAGTTGTTACTCTTGAATTACTAGGAGCTACTTTCAGTGAATAGCAAATAAAGTTGACATAGACTATGAACAACACATTTATTCCTTTTTACTTAATCTTTTAGATGTGCTTGAATTATGACTTGTGGAAAATAACATTTCACAAAATAAGACTCATAAGGTATGCATCTCAATACATGCATCACATCACACTCAATTTTGCATCAAAGTTGTAATCAAATTGGCATCAACCTAGCATCAAATTAGCATTAGCACCACACTAGAAGACCACCCCTCCCCCTAAAAAGGGCCTGTGGCCTAAGAGATTGGTCTTAAGTTTCCTTATCTGCAATAAAATAAGTAAACAAGACAAATCATTGATGTCAACAAGGCTATCATTGACAATGAAAGCATCTTGAAACCCCTCATAAAGGGATCCTCTTCTCAAAGTTAATACTTAAAATCAAACCCTTGCTATAGTGAAGACATGACTTAATAATCAAAGGCTAATGAGCACGCTCTCGACATATTGTTTTATGATCTAAGACAATACCAAATGATTCACATAAAAAAAATGCTCATGAACTCAGAGAATGCAACAACACTATGGGAAGGATGATCTCTATGAACGCAAACTAATTTGGCACTATTGCGACTGCTACTGCAAAGGACTAGCCCTCTTTCAATGAAGGTGTTGCATGGAGCTATTTGTTGCAAGGTGCTTGTTGTGTAGGCATCCAAAACAAAAAAGGTAAAAATCTTATTTTGAGAACTCACCCCAACCACAAAGACAACTTCATATGCCTTGAAAAAAATGTAAGCTTGTGCAGAATGTAATGTCCCACTAAGAACCCGAGGTAACCTCAAAAGCTCAAAAGCTTGCAAAAAATTATAAGTGTTAAAATGTTCTTAGAGTGCAAAGTCTACCTAAGGAGTCAAAACATCCTTTCGTATCCGCCTTTACATAAACTGCTAAACTTACAAGAAAAGTGAAAAATGAATGCAACTTAAGTGCCTAGTTGGTGCAAACACCTGATTGGCCACCAGTAAAAGTAGGGTAACTAGTACAACATTTCCTAAAAACTATCAGAAAATGAAACAATGAGATTTGAAGAACCTTGGCTTAGTCAAAAATTGAGTTGTCCATGATTTCCACACCCCCAAAAAATAAATCAAATACTTTGCTAAAATTTAATTAAACTAATTAATTAGGGCAAGGTAAAAATAAAAAAGGAACTTATAATTATACTTTCAACGTGCAAAATAAAAATTTCAAATTGAAAGTTGGGGGTTTGATATTATTGTCAATTAAACCTCTAAGGGCAAAAAAATAAAAACAGACTAAAAGGGACTAATTAAACTAAAAAAAATAAAATAAAGGCGAGAAAATCAAATTAATAAAGCATACAAAAATGGACATCTGAACCTAAATAGGTAGAAGCCCACTAAAAGATTAATCACTATATATAACAATTTTCAAAGTTAAATGGAACAAAAAAATTTAGTTGCACAGAAATTGAGAACTCTAATTGTCAGCAATGCATTACAAGGAAAGAACTCGATAGAAGTTGTTCATTTTCAGAAAGGATCATACTTTATTTTCGAGCAACATCACGTGAATAATAAAATATTAAACAAATTTTAAATTTGAGGAATTATTAATAAGCATTTTGTACTTTTCTCAAAAGAAATAAAAAAATAATACTAAATCTATTAAATGCATATGTAAATAGTGAATCGATTATATTTGTTCAAATTGTAAAACAATTTTAAAAATACTCTAAAATTGAATGTTGAAATCTCCAGTAGATTGAACAATTGAAAATAAAATTGAACATATTTTAGATTTAATTCAATTCGATCAAAAATCGAATAAATTCGAATTGAACCAAATTTAATTTATCTGACTTTAACCAAAATTAAATTTGGCATATCCAAAAACATTTTTAAAAAATTTGAGAATAAAAATTATTGTGCAATATGGTAATTAATGTTGGTGAAAATATGATTTGAAATGCAATAAAATTTATTAATTCCTCATGCAATTATATAACTACAAATTTATGTTAAAATCCAACGGCCACACTTGCTATAATATTTTTTTCGTTTTCCTGTTTTCTTTTTAGGTTTTTTTTTTTTGTTTTTTTCCCCATTTTTAACTTTTCTTTCTGTTCCTTTTCTGGCCCTTTGGCATCAGATTTTGGGGAGACTTATTTAAAAGTACCAAAATTTCTTTTCATTTTTATAATCATTTTCCACTTGATTTTTGTTAGGCTAAACTCCTTAATTTTGTTAAAATTTTAGCGTTCACTCCTTACTTACTTGATTTGACAAAAATGCCCTTAAGTGTAATATTTTTCACTCATTTTTTTCACTTCTTTGTCATAAGCAAAATGCAATAGTAAACCCTATTAATATCAGTATCATTTTCAAAAATTGAAAGAAAAGAAAAAATACAAGTAGCTGCACGGTGGAGACGAGAATAATCGTGGGAGCCAACAACTAGCAACCCGACATTTGCATTGTCTTCTTCTCTTTTCATTTTCATAATTTTCGGGTTTCTTCTTCATTATTTTTGGGTTTCTCAGTTGCTTCTAAGTTTCTTGTATTTTTTTTGACAATGTTAACCAGTAGTGAAACTGGAGTGTTCAATCAATTATTGGGGAGTCGCCGCTACAAAGACCAGCTCCATATAATATCAATTAAGGATATTACAACTTTAATAGACATGTATATTAATCTAGCAAAAAAATGGAGTGAAATCAATGCCGAGCTCTTCAGTTTGAGATACATAGCTCCACATCAAATATTGTACGTGATATTAACTTATGATGAAGATGTTCTGAATATGGTCTTACTGCATTTGACATTAAAGATGAACATTGTTGACATCTTGATAAACCAAAATGATGAATCAAGCAGCTGTGCCAAGAAAAGTTGTGATATTTTAAGGTAATACTTCCACAAAATTTAAATTGTACTACACTTTGTAGAGTTTTGTACATCAAGAGTTCTGAAATTGTACCCCATTTATTTGAAAATCTTTCTCCATTTTAGAGCATTCTATATTATACTTTATTGCAAATAAAATTGTACTTCATTTGACAAAAATTATACATCATTATTTAAGTTTTATACTTCAAGTATTCAACTAAACAATTATCAAAATGTGTACCACTATTGTTGGGGTTTTATACTTTAAAAATTTAAAAATTATACTTCACTTTATCTAAAACTGTACTTCATTTTCGTTTCAAATTATATTTCAATTTATACTTTATTTTACCTAAACTTGTACTCTATTCATTGATTTTCTATATTTCGAGTGTTCTATTTAATGATTTTCCCAAACTATACTGCAATTGCTAGTGTTTTATAATTAAACTACTCCACTTAATACAAATTTGTAGTCCAGTTATCTAAAATTATACTTCATTTTACATAAAATTGTATTCTATAATTTAAGTTTTATACTTGAAGTGTTCTATTAATAGATTATCAAAAATTGTAATACAGTTGCTAAGGTTTTGTATTTCAAATGTTCGAAAATTATACTTCACCTTATTAACATTGTACTTCTTTTTGCTGAAATTATACTTCATTTCACCTAAATCTGTACTATATTCATTGATTTTCTATACTTCAAGTGTTTTATTTATTGATTATCTAAAATTATACTTCTTTTACACGGATTTTATATTTCGCATGTTCTGAAATTGTACTTTTCTATATGTAAAATTGTATTTTCATTTTTTGAAATTATACTTGTTTCATTTTACAAAGTATGTAATTTGTTCATTGAATTACTATACTTCAAGTGTTCCGAAATTATATTTCATTATATCTAAACATGTACTTCAATTAACTAAATTTATTGTATTTCACTTTATCTAAAATTGTGCTATTTTTCTGAAATTCTACATTATTTTAACTAAAATTGTATTCTATTCATTGAAGTTCTATACTTTATGTGTTCTATTTATTGGTTATCCAAAATTTTAATGCAGTTGCTAGAGTTTTATACATCAAATGTTCTGAAATTATACTTTAATTTATTAAAATTGTACATCTTTTTTATGAAATTATACTTCATTTGTCAACCTCAAGGAATGCTGTCGAGGAGGAAATTGGTAAAACCAATGCATCGCACAATGAATTAGCTCAAATAGCAACTTAATTGATGCATGGAAGAATTGCATATATGGGGAGGGTCAGGCATTCAAAGATGCTCAGTAGTTCAGAATTATGCGATGTCTACTTTGTGATTATTTAAATACAAGAAAAATAACAATAAAAAAACTATAGTCGTTTGCAGTGATAAAAATTGCAAATGGAGAATCTATGCATCAAGGCATGAGGCTGATAAATTATTTGCCATTCGAAAATGCAATCTATAGCACACATGTGGTGAGGCTAATCTTCGAACAAGGCGACATCCTAAAGTCGATTCCGCTTGGGTTACTAACATTACAAAGGATAAATTGAGATTAGAGCCATATTATCGACCCTCCACCATATTGAAAGATGTCCACAGAGAATACAATGTGGAACTTAGGTACCATAAAGCATGGATGGGTATGAAATTAGCTATGCAAGACATCTATGACACTAAGAAGGGATCTTATGATAAGTTGAGGTGGTATTGTGATGTTGTGAACAGAACAAACCCTGAAAGTATTGGAGATTTTGAGATTGACCCAATTTGTCAAAAATTTTGTCAGCTATTTATATGTTTCAGTGTCTACCTTATTGGTTTTCTTAGAGGATACAGGCTACTGATATTTTTAGACGGCACCCATATTACAAATAAATATAAAGAATGCTTACTTAATGCTATTGGTAAGGATGCCTAATGATGACTTATTCACACTAGCATATGCAGTTGTTGACTAAGAAAATAATATTAATTGGGAGTGGTTCTACTTCAAGCTAAGAAGTGTCTTAGATTCTCAATATCTGCTTGACTTATCAAAGTTCACTTTCTTCTCTGATCGGCATCCAAGTCTTAAGGCCATCCCCATGATATTTTTCGGTAGTCACCATGCAAATTGCTTGAGACAATTAGTGGATAACTTTAATAAATAAGTAAATTTACTTTATCTTTGTTTGTGAAGCATGTGAAATAAATTCTAATTCCTAACATTTAGCACATTACGATTCTATTATTTTAAATTTAGGTATTAAGGAAGTACCCTCTACATAACAAGAAACATTGGTGCTCTGTTTTTATGAAAGCTGCGCCTACAAGGTAGGAGTATACATGACATCTAAATAGCATATTGGAGTTATTGCCACTTGCTAGAGACTTTATTATGGAGTCTGACCCACAATGTTGGGCAAATTCCTTATTCAGTGGAGATCAATGAGGGGGTAATAAACAATAATCAAGTAGAATGTTGGAATAATTGAGTTAAACTAGCTCGATTTATGCTAGTTGTAGCCATGATTGATCATATATGCATGCAAATAATGATTATGATGCATGATCAACGAGAATAATCTCATAAGATGGTTGGTCAAATATGTCCCAAGCAAGAGAAGAAGTTGGCGATCAATTATATGAGTTCTCATAACTTAAAAGTTGTCATGTCTAGCAGTTGGAGCTTTAAGGTGATTGAGCAAGATAAATCATATGTCGTAGCCTGTAGATTTACATGGCAGGATTTGTTTGTGCAAAGCATGGCAAATTGATAAAATACCATGCAAACATGTTTATGCTTGCATTGAGTTAAGGTCACTTTCATCGTATGACTTCATCAATCAATACTACTGAGTTGAGATGTATCAACAAGCATACCAAGCAGTGATAAACCCTATTCCTATGTTTGATATGAATTTGTTCTAGCTAGATGAAGCTGGACTCATTAACGCACTTGATTGTCGATCTCAACCTGGGTGTAGAAAGACATAGAGAATTACATCACAAATTGAGAGACGTGTAATTAAGTGTAAAAGATGTGGTAGAACAGGTCATAATTGTCAAACATGCAAAGAATCAACAAATTAGTTAAATTTTGTATTTCAATAAAACACATTTTATAATTTGTTTGTTCCAAGTTTGAACTTCACTTCTTTCAAATTGTACTCAAATTTCATTTCACGTTTCAGTTAAATTTAAGTGAAATTAAAAGAAACACATTTTATATTTTGTTTTTTCTTGATTTACACTTCAATTTCATCAAATTCTAATCAAATTGTCATTGAAATCAAAGTGTACTTCAACAAAATACATTTTATACTTTGTTTGTTCCGGGTTTGTACCTCAAATCCTTTGAATTGTACTAAAATTTCTGCCTCGTTTCAATTGAATTGAAGTAAACATCAAAGAAACAAATTTTGTATTTTGTTATTTCTAAGTTTTCACTTCAATTCCATCAAATTGTACTCAAATTGTCATTGGAATCGAAGTGTACTTCAACGAAACGCATTTTATACTTTATTTGTTTCGGGTTAGTACCTCAATTCCTTCGAATTGTACGCAAATTCTTACCTCATTTTAGTTGAATAGAATTAAACTTCAAAGAAACACGTTTTATATTTTGTTTTTTCTTGGTTTGCACTTCAATTCCATCAAATTGTGATCAAACTGTCATTGGAATCGAAATGTACTTAAATGAAACGCATTTTATACTTTGTTTGTTTTGGGTTTGTACTTCAATTCCTTCAAATTATACACAAATTCCTATCTTGTTTCAGTTGAATAGAAGTGAACTTCAAAGAAACATATTTTATATTTTGTTTTTTCTTAGTTTGCACTTCAATTCTATCAAATCGTACTCAAATTATCATTGGAATCAAAGTGTACTTCAACGAAACACATTTTATACTTTATTTGTTTCGAGTTTATACCTCAATTCCTTCGAATTGCACTCAAATTCCTGCCTCATTTAAGTTAAATTGAAGTAAACTTCGAAAAAATACATTTCGTACTTTGTTGTTTTTGGGTTTTCACTTCAATTCCATCAAATCATATTCAAATTGTTATTGGAATCGAAGTGTATTTCAATGAAACACATTTTCTACTTTGTTTGTTCTGGATTTGTACCTCAATTCCTTCGAATTATACATAAATTCCTGTCTCGTTTCAATTGAATATAAGTAGACTTCAAATAAACATATTTTATATTTTGTTTTTTCTTGGTTTGCACTTCAATTCTACCAAATCGTACTTAAATTATCATTGGAATCAAAGTGTACTTCAACGAAACACATTTTATATTTTATTTGTTTTGGGTTTGTACTGCAATTCCTTCGAATTGGACACAAATTCCTGCCTTGTTTTAGTTGAACAGAAATGAATTTCAAAGAAACATATTTTATATTTTGTTTTTTTCTTAGTTTGCACTTCAATTCCATCAAATTATGATCAAACTGTTATTGGAATCAAAATGTATTTTAACGAAACATATTTTATACTTTGTTTATTTCGTGTTTATACCTCAATTCCTTCAAATTATACACAAATTCTTGCCTAGTTTCAGTTGAATAAAAGTGAATTTCAAAGAAACATATTTTATACTTTGTTTTTTCTTAGTTTGCACTTCAATTCCATCAAATCGTACTCAAATTATCATTGGAATAGAAGTGTACTTCAATGAAACATATTTTATACTTTGTTTGTTTCGGGTTTGTACCTTAATTCCTTTGAATTGTACACAAATTTCTGCCACGTTTCAGTTGAATAGAAGTGAACTTCAAAGAAACATGTTTTATGTTTTGTTTTTTCTTGGTTTGCACTTCAATTCTATCAAATTGTACTCAAATTATCATGGGAATCGAAGTGTACTTAAATGAAACGCATTTTATACTTTATTTGTTTCGAATTTGTACCTCAATTTCTTTAAATTGTACTCAAATCCCTACCTCGTTTAAATTAAATTGAAGTGAACTTCAAAGAAACACATCTTGTACTTTGTTATTTCTGGGTTTTCACTTTAATTCTATCAAATCGTACTTAAATTGTCATTAGAATCGAAGTGTACTTCAACGAAACGCATTTTATACTTTGTTTGTTTTGGGTTTGTACCTCAATTTCTTCGAATTGTACTCAAATTCATGTATCTTTTAAGTAAATTGAAGTGAACTTCAAAGAAACGTATTTTGTACTTTGTTATTTATGGGTTTTCACTTCACTTCCATCAAATCCTACTCAAATTGTCATTAGAATTGAAGAATACTTCAACAAAATGCATTTTATACTTTGTTTGTTCCGGATTTATACCTTAATTCATTCGAATTGTACACAAATTCCTGCTTCGTTTCAATTGAATAAAAGTGAACTTAAAAAATATATATTTTATATTTTATTTTTTCTTGGTTTACACTTTAATTCTATCAAATTGTGATCAAACTGTCATTGGAATCGAAATGCACTTCAACAAAACAAATTTTATACTTTGTTTGTTTCGAGTTTGTACCTCAATTCCTTTGAATTGTACACAAATTCCTGCCTCATTTCAGTTGAATAGAAGTGAACTTCAAAGAAACATAATTTATACTTTATTTTTTCTTGATTTGTGCTTCAATTCCATCAAACCGTACTCAAATTATCATTGGAATCGAAGTGTACTTCAATAAAATACATTTTATATTTTATTTGTTCCTGGTTTGTACTTCAATTCCTTCAAATTGTACATAAATTCATGCCTTGTTTCAGTTGAATAAAAGTGAACTTCAAAGAAACACATTTTATACTTTATTTTTTCTTGGTTTGGACTTCAATTCCATCAAATTGTGATCAAACTATCATTGGAATCGAAGTGTACTTCAGCGAAACACATTTTATACTTTACTTTATTTTGGTTTGTACTTCATTTTTTTTGAATTGTACTCAAATTCATTGGTCATTTTCAATTGAACTAAAATGTATTTTAGCGAAACACATTTTATACTTTACTTTGTTTAGGTTGTACTTCATATTTTTCCAATTGTACGGAAATTCACAGGGCATTTTCAATTAAACTGAAGTGTACTTCAACGAAATACATTTTATACTTTGTTTGTTCCGACTTTGTACTTCTTCCCTTCAAGTTATACTCAAATTCACTGGGCATTTTCAATTGAATTAAAGTGTATTTTAGCGAAACACATTTTATATTTTACTTTGTTTGGGTTTGTACTTCATTTTTTGCGAATTGTACCCAAATTCACAAGGCATTTTCAATTGAACTAAAGCGTACTTCATCGAAACACATTTTATACTTGTTTGTTCTGACTTTGTACTTCACTCCCTTCGAGTTGTACTTAAATTCACTGAGCATTTTTAATTGAACTGAAGTGTATTTCAGCGAAACACATTTTATACTTTACTTTGTTTGGGATTGTACTTCATTTTTTACTAATTATACTCGAATTCACTAGTCATTTTCAATTGAGTTGAATTGTACTTCAGCGAAACACATTTTATACTTTACTTTGTTTGGGTTTGTACTTCATTTTTATGAATTGTACTCAAATTCACTAGTTATTTTTAATTGAACTGAAGTGTACTTTAGCGAAACACATTTTATACTTTATGCTTTCTAACTTTGTACTTCATTTTTTTTGAATTGTACCCAAATTCTCATTGCATTTTCAATTGAACTAAAGTGTATTTCAGCGAAACATATTTTATACTTTACTTTGTTTAGGTTTGTACTTCATTTTTTTTGAATTGTACTCAAATTAACTGAGCATTTTTAATTTAAAATATTATAAATGCTTGATGAAAAACTATACTTGCATACAAAATAATATTATATACAAAATATGCTGGAATTTACATTTGTATTTACATACAAAATGTGATTCAAATACTGACATTTTCATAATTTAATATTGTATATGCCATTTTTGCATGGTATTTGTTCATGTTAATTTTTCCAGCAGACCTCTAGAACTCACAGGGGAATGAAGCAAACTTACAATAGCAGTAGTTGTCGGTTTGTATCTGGTAGCCATTATTGAATTTATATAAAAGAAAAAATGAGTCGAGATGTCGAGGACAACCAAAAACCAGTGACTGTGCCGACAAATTGGTAGGATTATGTGACGACACTGGTTTACAAGGTCTAGCGTGAGATCTTCCAAATCTTTAAGGGTGAAAGAGTTAAATGTAGGTATCATCTCCATGAGTTCTTCATCTATCATATCCTTCAAGTTGCGTCCCTAGAGTCTGTATAATATGTCAGCCTATGAAGTATAAAACAAATGGTTATATTCATTGGAAATGTGAACTAAATTAAGTTAGAAAATCGCTACATACCTGTGCTATTGCAAACGTAAACCACACCTTGTGGTGACACTTGTTGCCGAAAGATGGGTTGCATAATATCGACATGTAGTAGTCCACTATGTCACCAGTAAATTCTCCTCCAAATAAGAGCACACAAAAGTTTCTTCAATCTAGAAACTGTCTTGCTCCATCTTAGACAGTTATCCTACACAATTGTAATACAAGCACAGACACTAATTTATCCAAAAGAAAAATAATAAGAAAATTTTGTTACCCCAAATTATCTCTTCTGACAAAGTTATCTATGACTTCTTGCACATCTGCTGGAATGAGTTCACGACCTCTATAATCAGTACTTCCTTTATAGGGATTAGGCATTTCAATATTTAGACTAGCTGGTTCCTCTACCACTAGGATTTGACTGATGTCTTTGGTCTCCTAGAGTACAAAACACAACACATTAAGTTCAAAGTGTTAACAATTAAAGTGCAAAAGGTAGCACATTAAGAACAAAGAATCAAGTATTAAAGTATCTCATATTAAAGTACAAAATATAACAACATGTAGTATAAAATCCAAGCACATTAAATACAAAGTATCAACTATTGAAGTATTCCATATTAAATTACAAAATATAGCCAGCATAGAGTACAGAACTCAAGCACACAAAGTATAAAAAATCAAGTATTAAAGTATCCCCTATTGAAGTACAAAATATACCATCATAGAGTACAAAATTCCAACAAATTAAATACAAAGTATCAACTATTGAAGTACAAAATATAACCAACATGGAGTACAAAACTCAATCACATTAAGTGTAAAGTATCAAGTATGGAAGTATCCCCTATTAAAGTACCAAATATATCCAACATGGAGTACATAAATCATCCCCATTAAGTGTAAAGTATCAACTATTAAAATACAAAATATAGCTAACATAGAACACAAAATTCAAGCACATTAAGTGTAAAGTATCAACTATTGAAGTACAAAATATAGCCAACATTAAATACAAAACTCAAGTACATTAAGTGTAAAGTATCAACTATTAAAGTATCATCTATTAAAGTACAAAATATAACCAAAATAGAGTACAGAACTCAAGCACATTAAGTGAAAAATATCAACTATTGAAGTATCCCTTATTGGAGTACAAAATATGCCTACATAGGATACAAAACTCAAGTACATTAGCTATAAAGGATCAACTATCAAGTACAAAAGATCAGCACATGAAGTACAAATATCCCAACATGGAGTATAAAAGATCAGCATATGAAGTACAAATATCGCCAACATGAAGTGCAAAAGAATAGCACATTAAGTACAAATATCACCAACTTAGAATACAAAAAATTTAGCACATTAAGCACAAATATCAACCAATCAAGAATAAGATATCATTACATTTATTAAAAATAGACAATTTACAAATGAAATGCAAATAGCAAAAACTTAAAATATTAAGTAGTTGACAACATCTTCTTTTCTTGTTCTTTGTTTTCTTTGGCATGAGGATGAGGACGAGGAGGACCATTGGTCTTTGCTACTTCTCTTGCTCTTTTAGTTGGTGTGGTGTTCGAATGGTTGACAAAATCTAAATATTTTTATTTTGGCTTCCTGTCTTCTCGATTATGCACATTTGTCACAATTGAGGACATAACATTTGCCACTTCAATCTTAGATTCCTCGAACTCAGTCGCTTGAATTGGTACATAAACTTCTGTCTTCAAATGTTTGGGGGAATCTGAATGATCATGACAGTGTTTTGTTCGACTTTCTTCATCTATCGTGTTTTCAGATTCATATCCTTCTTTCTATGCATCATTTACCAAATTAAGTCCCTCTTCATGTACAAACTTACCCGCTTCCTCTTCAAGCTCCTCCCCCTCAGTTTTGTACTTAACTAGATGCTCCTCCTCACCCTGCTCTTTCATTGCCATTATATTGGATGAAGCAATTTTTTCTTTCAATGATTTAATTTCTTCAACTTTAGCTGCAATAATTGCTACATAAACTGTATGATCACAAACATGGACTTCACTAATGGCAGGACTGACAGCCTCTAATTTCTTGATTAAAACTGCCAATTCTAACTCCTCTGGAGTAGGGTTGAGGATTACAACCTATTACAATAAAAATAATTATCAAATTCAAATTCTTATACAAAAAGTTAACAATGAATTATTTCAATTATTACCATTTCTGTTGTAATTTGTTTCAATTTATTCTTTGCCTCCTTTATATTATGTGGGAGTTTGCTATCCTTCCACCAATAAAATCGTGAAAACTCAAACAAACTCACTGGTGAAACAGGTGAAAGGATGCGTTCATAGACCCATTTTTGCCATTCATAAATCGAAAAATTATACTAACTCAAATATAAATATAATCAATGTTATTAGAAAAATGAAGTAAACACTTACCATCAAACCAACTGTGCATTCATCAATGTATTTCTTAGTTTTTTCTCCACCTACTCCTAAATAGTTCTTTATATCTTGGACAAGAAAATTGTATGTAACTATGCCCCATGCATACAGACCAACTCTAGACAAATTGTCCAAGTATGGTAGGGGAAATTGTAGAGTCTAATAATTAGATATTGGAAAGAGAAAACAATTAAAAACAAAAAGTATGTATAACCAACGAAAATTATTCAAGTCCTCATCACTATCCTTATATACATACTCCTTAAACTTTTTTGCTGTTTCAGACCTAGTAATATTCTACAGCTTTCTAGAAAAAAGGTTGTCAAAGGTTGAAAACTTTATTTTCAATGTTATATCAACAGATTGCTCCACAAATGATAACTCTAAAACCATAGAAAATTCAGTTGCAGAAAAAGAAACCTCAACCCTCTCCAAAAAATGAAATGACAATTTTTTTGGGTCAAATTTCCTAAGTATAGCTTCAAGGCGAATGAAGCTTGAACTTAACTTGAGCATATTTATGTATATATAGAAAGAGGTTTTCTTCAATGCATCAAAATAGTTTGACCCAATTTTGGACTTCACAATATCCAATTTACTCTGAAAAAATTGGGGGGAGCAACGAGAACAAACCTCATAATGTCTTTGCTTTGCTGTAATCATATAAAGAAATATTAGTATATAAACAGATAATAAACTAATCCTTTTAGATAATGTGTACTGAAAACTTGAATGTTTTGTACTAGAAATGCTTCTAAAATATATTTCAAAAACATATAATATATTATACTCCACTTTCAGTTAGGATATACTTCATGTTTGAATGTTTTATACTACAGATGTTTCTAAAATGTACTTAAAAAACACATAATATATTATACTACACTTTCAGTTAGTGTATACTTAAGGTTTGAATGTTTTATACTGTAGTTATTTCTAAAATATAATGCAGATACCAGATTATATACTACACTTTTATTTAATGTATACTACAGACTTGAATATTTTTATATTACAGATGCTCTTAAAATGTACTGTAGTTACACTAATTATAACTACACTTTTGCCTAAAATGTACTCCAAGCTTGAATATTTATATTATATTTACTTTTAAAATGTACTGCAGGTTATATACTAGACTTTTTTATAATGTGTACTGCAAGTTTGAATGTTTTATACTATATTTGCTTTTAAAATATACTGTAAGTTATATGCTAGACTTTTTCCCGTGTACTGCAAGATTGAATATTTTATACTACATTTACTTCTAAACTGTACTACAGTTATACATATCATATACTATAATTTTGCCTAATGTGTACTGCAAAACTTGAATGTTCTATTCTATAAATAATACACTACCACTTTCAAATAGTTTTATCGTATAATTTTACCACATATAATTTTAGGTAAAAAGAAGTATAAATTCCAAAAAGTTGAAGTCCAACTTTTATGCCCTTCAAGTACAAATAAGAAACTTTCCACCTCACAACAAAAATTTTATGTATATCAAATCGGTTCAAGTGTTTAACGATTAAAAAATGAATAAAAATCATAAATACTGAAAAATTAATGACATTTGAAACTGCAAATTTAGAAAACATATTTTTGTTTCTTTTGCTCATTTCTTTTTGTACTTGATTTCTTTTCGTAGATGCTTTTCCTTTCATTGTCGCAAAAAAATGGCAGAAATTTTGGTGTTTTTTTTTCTCTTTTCTTTTCACTTCTTCTTCTCTCATCTTACGTCGATGGAGGAGGAAGAAAAAAAGAAGGAAGAATGGTTTGGCGCTTCGAGAAGTTGTTTTTAGGTAGAAAAAAAGAAGAAAAGGAAAGCGTTTTTCTTGAAGATAGAAATGTATGTTTCGTTTTTCTTGAAAATAGAAATGCATTTTTTAAGTATTTTTATTATTTTTTTTAAATTCAAAAATGTATAGGTCTTTTTAAAAGATATAGTAAGTAATTGTTTACTTTTGTGAAAAAGTGAGAAATTTAACGTGTAAAAATTTAAATGAAAAGTGAACAGTAATTTGAAATAGGATTAGGAATTTTTCCCCGATTAACGCTCAGATTTTACGGTTGTACAGTATCTACTACGCACTACAGACAAAAACCAGAAAACACGCTTTGGCGGTTTCCAGCTAATTACCTCAGCATAGCTCTCTCTTTCCTTCTCTCTCCCAAAGAATGTAAAACCCCTGAGTTTCCCCCTAAACCTTAAATGAACTATTGAGCTCACTCTCAGTCTCGCTGTCACCATCTACTACTCATCTGCGGGTTTCCAGCCAATTCTCTCCATAAAGAAACCCTAGAGTTCCATGAACTTGGATACTGATTCGCAGTAAAAGTATACTCGATTCATCCACGCCGAACAAAGAGGACGGAAAAGGATACTAGAATTACCAAAATGACCACGAGAGTCACTTCCAAAGACGTTCAGGAGATCGTCTCCAAGCTCACATCCGATAAAGCCAAAACTCGAGATGTAAACTAAATTAAAACAATTTTGCAGTTTTTTTTCCTCTTGAAATGGTGAAAGTTGCAGTTTTTATTTTTCCTTCCAATGAAAATGTTGTAAACTAGTTCAAATGTTTGGTCGATTCGGTATTTTTGTGTATTTTAATTTTTAAATAAAATTGGAATTTCTTTAATTTCATGGAGATCATATTTTTAACACTTTTTTCTTACTCAATTTTGTTGCATTTTCCAGACTGAACAAACTGTTCGTTTCCTATATATATATATATATTTGTAATAGTTTGGCAGTGTTGGAGAAGCAGATATTTAGTTCACTATGTTACATTTCCATTTTTGTTATCTCCTTACTTGATTGATGAATCAGTGAAAGTTGTAGAGTTTGATGATGTTGCTTAAGTTTATCCGACATTTGATGACAGCTTTGTTTAGTTACCATCCATTGGTTGTTCTCTGAAATTAATTCCAAAAATAAGCATAAAAGTGTTTATATATGTTTTCTTTGGTTTGAAAATAACAAAATTATATCATCGCAACTCGTTATTCAGAAAATTGATAAGAAATCGTTGTATATGTGCTCCCACATTGAGAAAATAATTCTGACACATTCAGAGTTCGTCACTTCTATTTGCCAGATCTTTACTTAATTTCACAATACAAAGATAGAGATATATGAACTCAAAAATTAATTCTGACTGCATTTGAAATTGTTTGCTTCTGCTATATATAGCATTGTTTAACTTTTTTTTTTTGGGTGATTTTAGGAAGGGATTAAATTGTTGAATACATGGTTAGAAGGCGAGAGATCAATTGGATTTTGTAGATTTTTGTCCGAGAAATCTTCGATGCTTAAACCTAATGAAATTCCACACTGTAAGCATAATTTATGGTTGATGCTTAAGTTTTTGGTTGTTGGGATAGTATTTAGAGTGTAATCACTATTCTCATGCAGCTGAGACCTGGCCTTTTCTTGTCACAATTTTAATACAATGTTTATCGCTGGAGATCTCCTCAAGCAAGAAGCGACAACCAAAGTTAAATTTCGCGAAGACTCTTCGGATAGTTGTGCAACGAGCTGAGGATGATAGATTTTTTGGTTAGTGTTTGACGTTCCTGCTTAAAACTCAAAGTAGAATTTGATTCAATTGTGTAGTTTGCTGAATTTCATGAAATAAAAGGCTAACTATTTTTTGACCTTGGATGAATTTTGATGTGTTTGCTCATGGAAGTTCTGAAATTGACTAAATATATGAGTTACATTACATAGTCAAATTTGATACTTAGATTTGAAGAAAAAATGAAATTATGATGAGCTGATGATAAGTTACTTGTGTTTTTATGCTTTTGTCGCCCTTGTATTCTTGGAAGTGAGTTATTTTTGGTTAAACTTGTTACATGATAAGACTAGTTTGCCAAGAAGTTGCGGTTGCTAGAGATAACTCCTTTGACTTGAAAATAAATGGGCCACGTAGTATGCTGAAAACTCCTTGTGATATGCTGTGTCCTTTCAAGCTTGAAATTATTCGAACTTTGGCTCTTGCTTATGAGAAGATCTGTGACTAGTTGATTAGCAAAGGGATCAACCATGATCTGAACCCACTGGAATTAAAATATAATTTTCAATCCCTTTTGTGGTGAACAGGAGAAAGAAGAATCGGCCTAGCAGTGTAAATGATGAAGAAAGAAGATAACTAGTTTCAATCCAGTCTGCAGGCACCAGATAACAGAAATTCTGGAAATGATGAATTGACTTTCTCTTGGAATTAGGGAATGTTATGAATGGGCTCTCTATGCTACGTATTGCTTTCTCATTCACTAAATTAAGAGAACATTACTTAACCTGGACACTGAGTCAAGCACATGCTTTCATCCCATAAGAAGTCACACCTCGTCAATGCAGTTTTTGATTGTCACTGAGTCATACATCTCTTGTTATTTTGTCAGGATACAATCTGATAGATTGAGAATGAGCCTCTAAGAACCATCTCTTCTGGCGCTTGCCTACATATTCAAATGTATTGCAATGGCTTAGATTGATGTTTGCCTTGATCTTTTTATTTAATTGGAGTAAACACTTTCATCAGTACTAGTGGATAATTTATTATCTTTCAGGATAGGAAGACCCACACCTTGTACTTTTAATTCATCTAGTATGTGTGGATGTTCACAGCTAAAATTTTAGGGAAACATGAGAAGTTATTTCTGAATTATGGTTCTCAAGTTGTTAACTAATATTTGTGTTGTGCCCACTGGCCATCAGTATATCATGTTATTTCCTATCTTTTTGCAGGTAAAAATTTGCCTCTCTTACCTGTGGCTAGACTGCTTTTCAATCATGTTTGGGATGTCCTGAAGGACGTGTCAAGCTTTCAATCTGAATATGGCGTTATCCTCCGGCATCTTCTGGCAGTCACAGATTATAGATTTCACATACGGAAACGAGTTTATTCTAGTGAGCATACTTCTCTTTGCAATCTAGCTCATGCTTGTGTTTCATTGGACTATGAAGTCCTTACTGAAAAATTGTTATTGTGCTTCACTGTGGATAGATCTTGTAGTTCTATATATGGAAAAGGTTGAAACAAGCTTGAGTACAGAAAACATTGGCCAATTAAACCCCAAGGAGGATGTTTTCCGTTTCACCCTGACACTCCAATCGCTTCTTGAAAACCCTCCAGGGGATATTCCGGATGAGCTTCGAGAAGACATGATTCAGGGTTTTGTTGGAATTTTTTCTCATTTAAGGTAATACATTGGTTTATCTCATTGCTTTCCTATTTTCATCATTTACTTGTAGTATTTTTTGCAGTTAATAGTGCTATTGTAATTATATTCAGTCAGTTGTTCTTTTACTTCTGCTCTTAGGGATGAGGGAAAAGTTTCGCGGAAGCTTGTTGAGTGCATCAATATATATTTGTTGAGGGATGGGCCAAATTTGGGTTGCAAATCCATGGAAATTCATGAAGCAGTACAGCAATTTGTATTTGGCCGCTGGTTTGCTACCCATGATCGGAGTCTAAAGGTGTCTTTCTTACTGTACTGTGATTGATGATTTTGTACAATTTGAAGTCAATATTTTGTTTTGCCCTAATTATGAATGCTATGGTAGGATTCATTGGTTTGCTATGCGACGTTGCAACTAAGTCTAACTAGGGGTGTGGTTGATGGGACTGCTTTACTGGAACAACTCTTGGATGTAGTTACCAAGGAGCTTGATCAAATGAGCACTTCCAGCACAAATACACCCAGGTTAGAATTGTTTTCTGACACATCTTTCTGTGCTGTTTGGTGTGATATCTTTCTTTTGATGTGTGTGGAGATTGCATACAGGAGTGATTCAACCAGGGATGAAAAATGTGGACTCTTAACGAGCTCACAACACAGAGTGATGGAGCTTGCCGCCCTTGTCTTTTGCCGGGTACTTACTACAGAAACTTAACTTGCTGTGCCCTTTCAAGCTCAATTCTTAAGGTTCTCTCTGGTAAATGCATGTGGCTGTGGCCTGTCTCCTTCAAACATGATGTGGCACTCATCTACTTTGTTGAAGAATGCGCTGCACTTTTATCTTGGCTGACGTTTTTTTTACAATTAGGATATCTTTTGATTATATATCCAAAATCTACTTCTTAATCATAGCTGGAGTTCTAACATTTTCAAATTGTTTCAGATCAAATCAAGAATTTGCATGCATACTTTGCAAAATTGAACAACTGTGAGCAAAAGGGTCTGCAGATATCTAACTAATGTTTTTCATTTTCCAGGCCTGCAGTAATACATCAAAAATGCCAATTACTGAAAAACGGGCCAGGCGGGAGCATGTTGTGGTCCAGATAAAAGAGAGGCTCATGGAGGGGAAATGGTCATGGTAGGTTTAACAGAAGCATATGTTCTGACATGTATTCCAAGGAACTACATGTTATATTTGTGACTTGATGAGGCCTAATAGCTGCAGATAATTAAATATCTGAATTTCTATCTATGCCTTAATCAAGTTCAATGGCATCAGACTCTACAGCATGCCATGCTAAAATTTAAAAAGCCTTGTGTGCTAAAATAAGAAATGAATAAAAGGGGAGATTTTGAACTAAAAAGAAAGAAGGATGATACTCAATACTAAATAAAAGAATGAGATACACTCTCATCCTTTTTTATACATGTGCATTGAACTATCGCTTACTTATTGCAAAAAGCTTGGGTTAAGTTGAACTTTATGTGTGCGACAGGCATGCTGCATTTTGCTGTCTTATTCGCAATTACTCAACTCGTGTGAAGAAAGATCTCTTCATCTATTGGTTTGAAGGCATATCAATGAACTTTGAAAGGTAATTTCTATTGGATTTCTTGTAAAGGTTTGAATTTGATTGCGTTGTGTTTCAGTAACAATTTCTCTTTGTCCACTGGCGTTCTCTTTCTACAGCATCATCATCTTCCCCTCTTACACAGAGAGGATCTCTTCTTTATTTCAGCTATGTTATGCATGTGTACCCATTGAAAGGATAGGAGAGCTTCTGATTTATGTTTCCACTACCATCAACTCAACTTATTCTGTTGCCATTCTCTCTTCTTGGTTATTATGTTATAGATCTCTATGCTTCTAAAACTTTTACAGTTTACCTGCCATGCCTGTCCTCTATCAAATCTCTTCTCCTTGTGCTTCAATTCTATGCATTCATAGTTTCAGGGGTACATTTGCCAATTTGTCTGCTCAAGCTGCCAAGCTCTTTTACGGGTTAACTAAATTGAGTTTCTTGCTTTCTTTTTTTACTTTTACCCTCTGATGTATCCTTTGTCTTCACCTTCTCGAAGGCCATATATAAATTTTGTTATGTTGGACTCAATAGTGTGTTTTCCTTTTGCAGAATAATTAACAATGTGAATGTGGAGCATTCTTATGATGGTCTTTTGTGGACTTTGCGGTAAGAAGCTTCAATAAAGTTTGCACATTATTGTCACTAAATTCTACTTTCATGGGCCTGCAGGCAAGTTGGTCCGATGTAATTTGTGACTGTTAAGTTTGTTAATCTCAAATTCATATTGCTAACCTAACACTCACATATCTTACTCATATATTTGTTCGAAGTTGTCGTTTTGACGCTTGAAGACCTTTTAGGTTCTTCATGTATTCTTTGCTTTTTCTTCTCATACCAAATTAATTGCATTTGAAGGAGTCTGCTAAGACTTTGTTCCTTGCTGCTCTTTGCTGCTCCAAGTGTAGAATCCTCATTGAAGTCTCCTTTTCCCAAGAATGAGGTATATTAAATTAGGATGAAAATGGATGCTTCCATACTTTAATCTTGCTTTTCTGGTTTCTTGATTTAATTTTGTTCCTTATGCTGTCATGTACGAGATATATGTTGTTTGAAGACATATTTTCATTGAGATGGATTACTTTAAAAGGAAAGAATGGTTTATGTAACTTGTGGGGCATGACATTGGTACATCGTTGCGTGTTATTTTTACTAATTAAAGGCTTTGCCATATTGAAGCATGGATGGAAATGGTTGATGCTCATCATGTGTTGATGTAATCTTAACCTCTACCATTTCCCTTTTTCTTTTCCTCTCCATGTCTGTAAGCTTCTTTTCATGAAAAGAAAGGTATCTGATTAAATATTTGGGCAGCGGGAGTGGTAAGGGTGGAAAAAGTGGAGACAGCTCCTCTGACTGTCATTAGCTTTGCTTAGATGTAGATTGGTACTCAACATCTACTGATGACATCTCTCCTTAACTTTTTTCTACCTGCTATCTCTATCAATAAGCTCCTTTTCTATAAAAAATGGTTCTGATTATATATTTGTGAATGTGGGGGGTAGTCAGGACAGGAAAATTGTGGGGTTGGCAACTGACATCATTTGTTTCGCGCCCATATAGAGAAATCTTAAGAATTTCATCCCTAATTCTATCATTTTGTTTATTGTAAGAAAACTGGTATTTCCACATCCTAGTGGGTCAATGGATTGGCATATTCACAAATGAAGATGTTGGACCTCCCAAGCTTTTCTGTATCATTATTTTGAGTTTCATTAGTGACGTTGAGTATTCTACTATTCCACCAGTGTCAAACATAAACAAGAAAGAAAGAAATAAAAAATAAATAAAGTCTAAAGTATATAGTGCAGTGTTCTCATTGCAAAACAACTTAATTTGGCATTATATAAAACTAGCGATTATACAAACCTGGCTGTTCTTTAACTAAAAGAGGAACATTATTTCTCTTGTAATTGTTATTTAGCTAAAGGATAGAAAAACTAAGTGATAAGTTGCAATCCAATGTTAATGGTTTGGCAGATTGATGTTCTCTATGCAATTTGCTTTCTTACTTTGACCTGTGTCTTCAATTATCTGATTTGGCTCTGGAAAAGTTTCTGCAGGTTGAGAAAGGTTGGCATGTAATATGGAGCTGTCTCATGCGTAGTCTTCCTACATTCGTTAATGTCGCCTTAATTGTAAGTCTTGCTGTTGCGATTGTTACCTGGACAATGTAAACCTAGGCTTTGTTTGTTTGTTGACCCTTTTGCCTGCCTGTTGAGATAATTACATGGATAATGTAAAACTAGGTGTTCCTAAGGTCTTCTTCCTTATATTTTTCTCTTTTTTTCTTAATGAAATTTATTTATAATAATTGAAAAAAAAAAGAGAAGTGAACTGGGCCTTTAACCTATAAATGTATCCTATCTCATTATCTTATTCGATATGGTAGACTTTGTACGGCAAATTTGTCTCTTTGTTCCTTTTGCTTGGTGGGTCATCTTTCAGTTCGGACTCCAATATGTAGCAATCACATGCTGCCGAAACATTGATGATAGCAGCATCAGCAGTCCTCTTTCTCTATAGTATCCCTTGTCAGCTCAAATCATTTTAGGTAGAAGGGTTTATTTATAGGGTGAATTACGGCTGCCACTCCTAAGGTGTGGCATAATTATGAAAAAGTCCTCATTTTTCAAAAATTACAAAAAACCCCCTAAATCGACGAAGTTAACTGTAAGGTGGATGGAAAATGAGAAAAGTTCAAAATGCCTCTGATGGAAAAACAATTACAAAAATAAAAAAAATGTTGAAAATTGGTTTGATGGCTAAAGTCCTAAATGCTCCTCTATGTGTATATATTTAAATAGTATATATATTTAAAATTAGTAGGCTAAATTTTTTGAATTGCTAAAATTTTTGAATTATTTTAAATAGCATATATATTTAAAATAATTTACTTATATAATTAAATTTATCTAATAGTATTAAATAATAAATTCTTTATTACATGAGTTGCATATTAAACAATATTAATTAAATTATTTATTAAAATAGAAATCATATTTAAAGTTAAGATATTTATCATTTATTCAAATAATAAATATATCTAAAATAATTAATAAAACTTAGTTAAATTTATTAATTAATAAAAACAATAAATCAAAATTTAAAAACTATATTAATTAAGAATAAATAAGTAAAAAATTAAGATATATGTATTCTTAACCTATGTTATTGTTAATTAAAAAAATGATTTTTTTAAATTTAATTACATTATTTATTAAAATAATAATCATAATTAAAGATATTTATTCAAATAATAAATCTCTCTAAAATAATTAATGAAACTCACTTAAATTTATTAATTAATTCAAAACACATTATATAAAAAATTAAACATATCCTTTCTTCTTCTGCTTGCTGCCCTTGGTAGCCATGCTGACATGGGCAGGCGGCAGCAACTTGCTGCCGCCTGGCCGCCTGGCTACGTTCTGGCAGCCTGCTGCTCTGTCATGGCAGCAGCGGGCTACGAGCAGCTTGGCCATGGCCAGGCTGCTGAACGGTGGTGGCAGTAGCAACAACACCATGGAGTGGCCGTCAGATCTGGCCAGTGGGGGTGGGTGGTTGTGGGGTGTGGGGGTGCAGTGGGTGGGGGGTGTATGTATATGTATATAAATATACATATTATGTATGTACTATGTATATGTTTATATGATATGTATCATATATATAATTCAGATGTTGCATAACATTATTTTGTATATGTATTTATGTATATATAAACATTATAAATATTTTTAATATATTTTTTTATTAAGATTTAGGAATTTTTGTAATTTTATTTAGGTTTTTAGGGCATTTTTGTACTTTTACACAATCAGTTCATCAACCAAATTACCGACCAGTGGGTGTGGTACATGATGGAAAAGAGAGAAATTTGTTGATGTTACTAGATGATAGCTCAAGATTGGAATGGCTCCTTCAAATCTTTGTTTTATCGGAGATTTTTCTGCAAATATTTGCCTGCCAGACAAATGCATTTGCTGAGATATCTAGTTGCTGAGCTAAACAAACTTTACATCTTGCCAGACCTCAATACAATTATTAAGATAATTGCTGGAGTCAGCAAAGTGTGGCTCTGGAGTGGCACAAAAGACACTTGTATCCCTTCATCTGTTTTACATCAGGAGTATTTTCACTAAGTTCTTACAGATTTCTCTGATATAAGAGCTTCACAGATCTCAGCCGTAGCTTTGCAATTTATGGGTATCACTTGAGATGACCACAACTTTGAAACAATATGTTGCCACAACCGATTTTAAACTTGAAACATCTAAAAAATGTCACAGTTGGTCTACCACTTGACTGAGTTTGGTATTAGTGAAAAAACTACTGGAACTAATTCAGGTGCAGAACATGGAGAGAAGAAACCATGTTAAAAGCTGACTGTGCAAATTTGTCAATCGTTGCAAAGTAATTTATTTTAACCTTTGAACAAAACAAATATATACTTGGCACTTTTCGTGTAGATTTAGTTGAATGAAGGAGTTATAGCTCTATTTCAGTTCAAGATGCTCTATGACTTAAAGTACAAGTATGTATGGAAGGAAGAAAAGAGGGAAATGACTATAAGCATTCATCACCAATGACCTCACAACTCTTGGACCATGTTGGAATTGAAATTATGATTAAATGTATCTTACTTGAGTTTCCCTATCTTTACAATGAGGATTATTTAGCTTCTTTATTCACTGCAACTATGATTAAGAATATTGAAATTCTGTTATAAAGTTAAAATGCTTCAATTGCAGTTATCATAAGGGTTCTTCTGCTCCTATCTTTTGCAGGTGGATGCTGCTTTCATGCTCCTTTGCAACGTTATGTTGAGTGTAAGATCATAACCACGAGCATTTTGTTACTTTTTGTGTAAATCGATTTTATTTTTCTGTTAGGAATCAATTTATGCTCTAATGTGTTGATTTCATTTTCAATTAACCTAGTTTTCCTGCCATTTGTTCAGGATACAAAAGATTCATATTTTGTTTCTCTTGAGATATGGGATCTTCGGGTATTTAAACGCTTGCCTTCGATGTGAGTGGTTCATTTTTGCAAATTAACACATTTAACTGTACCATGCATGTTGCGTCATATGCTGCTAACTGTACGTGGTATAGTATTGTTGATTGCTTTTGTACATTTTACATCCTGTGAATTGTTCTTGATTTTCTTCATAATGGGTTAAGATTTTGTATTTGTCTTTTTCTTCACTTTTTCTTATTTTGGACCATAGGTAGGTTGAAAGGTTTAGTTCAGATTTGAACTTGAGATCGTGAGTCACTAGGATAACCCTTTGCTGGACTAGTTTCCTTGTTTATATAGTACTTATAAAGGTATGGGTTAATTGCAGCGACATCTCTGAGTTTTGGTGTATATACAAAAATTATCCCTGAGGTTTGCAAAATTACGACGACTTCCCCTATGGTTTGTCTCCGTTTAACAAGTAGACCTTGCCGTGAATCAAACAAATGGTTTTGCATTGACAATTTTTGAGAATCCAATTGTGCTCTTAATTTGATTTGAGTTGACCATTGACCATGTTATTGGACCAAAATACTCTTACGTGTTTCATGCATGTGTGGATCTACTTGTAATTATGAAAACTTTAAAGGGGTTATTATGATAAATTAAACTAATAATTACTGTAATGGGTGTAAATTAATTAATTAAAATAATTAATTTAAAATTAAAGTTAATTAATATTTTCATTTACTTTTATTATTTTGATATAATTTTTAATATTTAAATATTTATTATAAACTTTCGGGTTACATATAACACCTTTAGATGAATGTATTGTTACATAGATCCTCTTTGCGAAAACTGAAAAGTCTACAATATTTTAACCTTCCCTTGTCAAGTTAATAACTTGCATAAGGTCCCTTTAAATAGCCGAGCTTCAGAAAACCAAAAATATAGCAATCCAATTAATAAACCTGAACACAAAGTATATAGCTAAAAACTACTTCATATTTAACAACTCAGTTAGTTATTCAAATGTAGCAATCCAACCATTACACCTGAACACGAAGTATATAGCTAAAAACTATTTCATATTTAACTACTTAGTTAGTCATTCAAATTTCATGGCCTGCACAAATTTTCCTCACATAATAAAGCCCCATACATTACTAAAGAGCTATAAAAAAATCAACCAACTACACAAAAACATCAACTAAAAGTTGTGTACTTGGTCATCAATCAATAGTTTAAAATGACAAAAAATATTGATAATAAGTTGCATTAATCATTGACCTCCAACAGCATCGTCAAACCCTCTCCAGCTTCATCACATACTCCAACTCCATCATCTATACAGCCTCCACATGCACATGCCACAATTAATTCTACAATTGCATTGAAAGTAGCATAAAATCCATCATCAAAGTCAATTTGTCAGTAGCAGGGGCATTTCTAGTAACAGCAACAAAGCTATCTCCAACAGTTTCAGCAGCAAAGTCATTACTCATTTGCAGTAGCGATAGGGCTATTTCATTTACAAAATATCTAGAACAGAACAACAAAAGTTAGGACATTGCAACTAACACCCTCCACATTTCTAATGATTACAAATTAAACCTTAAACAACTTAAGACAGAACAAGTACTCCACTTTAGTAATTTCTACGACACTAAACAGAGCCAAACATCCAAATACAGTGTCAAACATCCAAAATGCAAAGTTTATAACATTACATTTAACACCCTTACCAGGTTTATAACATCATATTTAACACCATTGAAATTGATATGCATTTCAAATAAGGCCTTAAACATGTTTTAGTATGATAAATACTCCACTTATTGAGTGTGAAAATTAGAAAATAGGAAGCATGATTAAAAAAAAAAAGAACAATAATGTGACTAGACTTATTCTTCATAACATGTATACAAGAACTAACACCATTCTTGATTACATTTTAAGAAAAATTTCTGCCCTAAACAAAACATCAAAGGACAGGGATGAGTTTTTTTTGAAGGATGCCAAATTTCTATCTTAAAGGCAGGATTCTTTCTAAACAACATAAAACTTTTTAAAAACAGCAAAAATGAGTTCAGTAATCAAAAGGTAGGGTTTTTATTTGGTGTCGATAATAAAAATTTGGGGTTTTTTAAACATCAAATCATGCAAAATAAAGCTATACATTCATCAAATAAATATTCCCACACATAATATTGTGTTAAAAACCATAACAAAAGAACATTTTTTGGGGGAAAAAAAAGTCATCCGCCGTATCAATTATCAAATCACAAGACAGGAAAGCTCAACACAAAATCTCACTAAAATTACTTGATCTAACACAAAAGCAAGAAAAAATAGTTGTAATAAGAATTGCCTAGATCTCTGTGTGCCATTTTTTGCTTGAAAAGATAAAATGCCTTGAAAACTTCACAACCGTGTCACTTGATGAGGAGGAAAATGGAGAACGTGCAGTTATCGGAAAGCAAGCTGCACCACCAATAAAGGGGGACAGGGTTTTCGTGTGAGAGGGAGAGGGGAGAAAGGCGGGAATGGAAGGAAATAAGCCTCTTGGTGTTCTTCATACATAGAGTGGCAGAAATGTCATTTTCTTTTCAGCAGTTTTTTATTTTTTTATTTTTTCTGAATAAGTTAGGGTATAACAGCCATTTCACACATCCTGTCATGTTTTCTAAACAACAGTTAACCCTAGGGGAGGTATGTGCGATTTTGGAAACCTTAGGGGCAGTTTCTATAATTAGGCTGATGGGAGGTCCTGTAATTAACCCTAAAAATAATTTATAAGGTGAATTTTAAAACATTTTTCATTTCTTGGTTCAATTAGATTTAATCTGCATGTTCCTGTAATGTGGGTTTTAAGTTTTCGGTAACTATCGCTACTGTTTTTTTTATTGATGGTTGTTGCTTGACTCTCTACTGGTTTTGAAATCCCTATTCATTTCAGAATGCCTTCTGTTGCGAAAGCATGTTCTAGGGCCCTATCTAATACGTTTTTGCATGCACATGAATTCATAACATTCTTGGCAAGCTACTCATTTAGAAATGTTATGTTCATGCGAGTACATTTTATCTTTTAGTTATTTTCTCGTATTTGTTGTTATTTTTCTAGTCTTTGCAGTGTTAGGTAAGCGCCTTCTTTAGTTCTCAAGAATTCTGTTCTTCCAAATATTACTGTTTGGAAGGATAAAGGCTAGTAATTCTGCAGAGTCCCTTATAGTTATTTGATTTCTGTAAAGTTTGGATGCCATCTACTTCAGGGGAATTATTTTTTCCTCTCTTTTGTTGCTTCACCTCTTTCTTTGGGAGGATTGAGAGATTTTGATACAAATTTGATCCTTCCATATTGTGTTGAACTATTAGCATTTAATGCATTTAACAAGAATTTATGAGAGAAAGGTCAGCTTTATGAAAAATGTACTTCCTATGACACTATGAATTGTTTGATGCCTTGAGATTAGCTTATTAATTTTTTATTTGACTATGGAGAATCATTTCTCCTAGTAACTTCTTTGTACCGAAAGTTTTAGCCTGAGGTGTACAATGGTTGTTGCATGCATTGTCTAGTTGGATCTTAATTTCTTTGTTAATGAATTTTTAGATTGCTTGTCCTTGAGATCACTCACTTGGTGCTAGTGCAACTATGCGACTTTACCTGATAAGAAGAAGATGTTCAAGTTAAGAGCATTAATAGTTTCAAGTATAAACCTAGTATGACGATTGATCTACAGCACTACTTCACTGGTAGGAATTTTATCGTTGGTCTGTGGATCCCATAGTTCAGATCTTGTACTGATTAGAAGATTTCTTTTGTCCTTTTTCCAATTTTTTGATGCATAACCATTTCAAAGTAACTTGCTGTACTCATTTCTTCTCTAGAATAAGCTAACCTTTTCCATTAACAGATCTCACCAAGTCTGTGGTTTATTTAGATGTTGTAATGTAGCTTTCATGAAGAATGATGTTTATTTGAATTTTTTCTCAACCTAATTATTCTTTTTAACAAAATTTATTGTGAATACGCATTTCAGATCTGTTTTATGCTTCATCTCATGCTACTTTTCCAGGAGAGCTTCACAAGTAAGAGCCTCACCCCGGTCCTATCCTTTTATGTAATATAACCATTGTGAAATCTGGTTTCAGACATGTAGGTTGTGTACATCTCACCTTGGGTGGGTTATAATATCTTTGTTGAAGTTCAAGATTTTGCCTTTTCTTTTGTAGTCAGTTGTGTTGTTGCATATGGATTGGATGTGACAAGACGATTACAAAACTTTGTTACATATGAGATGGCCAAATTTTGTGTTATCTATTGCAAATAAAGTTTGTTTATGGTGAATATGAATATAAGAGTAGCAGACTACCTATTTCCATGGGCAAATTTGTTGTTTTGGCAATTGGAGATCCTCTGATTGTTGAAAATTTCTTCCCGGTTCTTGACTATGACTGTTCAAAACTTTAAATGCTTAGTTTCAAATGAAATAGGTCTTTATACAGCTGCTTAGTTCGATGCATTTTAAGAGCTAATGGTACTTTCTGATACCTTGGGCAATTGAACAGTGATTTACTTACAAGAAAGTTGGGATGATTTTTTGTTTTTTCAACTTCTAATATTTAAGGTCCTATCCTCATCCTATTATTTACTCTCTATCTTAAGAATACTATCAGTTATGAAATTTCCTACCTTTTTTTGCTTCTGCGGTTTCATGTATGATGGGAATGCAATCTGTATTTTTCTTTTGTGTGTGTGTGTGTGTGAATGCGAACTGTGTATTGGGATAGTGTCTGGCTTTTTAAGGGAGGTGTGGTTTGATGGTCGTTGCTGCTCCCGCCTTGAGTGTTTTAGACTTTCATATATCATATCACGATCTTCCTTTTGTGTCATTATTGATTAGAGCTAAAAATGGATAAATGTCTCTCACAATGGTGTAGTTAATCTTGTGTATGGTGGAAAAGAAAAGCAGGCTTTATCAATAGTTATAACTTTTGAATTTCATTTTACTGTTATATGTCAAAAAATGTAAAAATAATTGCTCTCGCTCTCTAAATATAACCTCTCTCTCTGTCTCTCTCTCTCTGGTGGTTATCTTCCTTCTTATTTTGGGAGCATAATTAATTTCATTCACTTTCTAGGTACTCACAATGGTTTTAATTTTAGTTATACAGTTGGAATGCTCTTTACATTTTTATATCTTTTGACTGCATCAGATTTTATCTGGAAATTCTAATTGTATATCCCACAAACCTTTATTCAGAAAAATCAGGAAAACAAGAAGAAACGTTGAACTAATGCATCTGTTGTATGTAAATGACAAAATGGAGGGCAAATTGAATAAAAAGCTGTAAGACAGTGCTTGCCATGACTCTCAGTTTAACAATGGATTTGAATAAGCATAACATGACTTGATGTTTTGAACTTTTGATGAGATTCGTCTCTCCTTTTGATATATTGGCTCCACCACTGCTTTATTAAGCATACACCCATAAAATAGACACATGTGGAAACACATGAATCTGTCAGAATTTTCCCCAAGATATTTCTATCTTTTGATGTTAAACATATCAGGCAAGCAATTTCAGAAAATAATATAAATTTCAACCATATTGGACTGTGCTGTTAGACATTAGATTACTGAACTATCAGCACTGCTGGTAACATTTTTCTTCTTCATGTATGAAGAAAAAATAGTGGAACATTCTAACTATGTTATTTTTTGTTTTTTCCCTAATTGCATGAGTTACCTGTATTAGCTGGTCTATATCAGTGCTAGTGCACAAGTATTTATGTAATTTTGTATTCTGGCTACCGTGCTAGGTATTCTTCACGATCATGTACATTTGAATTCAGGATATTAGGTTAAGGCTTTGGGATGTAGGGATCACTTAATAAAAAAGAGGATCATCCTAAAATATGTACCTTACTTTTGATTCCTTTATCTTTTTTGCTATACTTCATTGCTAATAGATTATTACATTGTGCTTCAAGTATATTGAAAGAATTGTGTAATGTAACTTCAAAGTTTTATTTGTCTCTTGGAAGGGTGATCCTCGAGATGCTTTATATCTCAGACAAAATATGTTGCGAGCAGTTTTGGCTTTACTCAACTTGAAGGTTTGTCCTGAATTATGCGTAATGTCTTAGATGTTCTAATGTTTTTAATTTAAATTATATGAATGTTGATAAATGCTATATGACCTTTTTCTCACAAGCTCTACTTAATTTTTCTGGTGTTTCAAACTTGGTCTCTATTATACTTGTACATATTATCTCTGAAAATGGCTCCAGTTACTGCAAATCATTATATGATGTCAGTTCTGCATTGATTGAAGTGAAGGGAATGATGTTTGATAAATTTATTTAATGTACACAAATCTTAATATCACCCAAATTCCACTCTTCTCTTCTTGGTAGTTCATTGCATTTTCTACCCTATCATGTGTGCGTGGGGTTGGGTGGGTAGCTGGTGGAGGAGGAAGGATGTTGATTCAGTATTTGAGAGTTGCGTTTTTTCATGTAGGAAAGTTCATCATTGAATGAGCGGTTGGTTGTTTTGGTACCATCAGCTGCATATGCTCTTTGTGTTGGTTCTGCTCCTCTAATGAATAAGGCCCTAGGATTTTCACCATTACTCTATGTTTCTGAAGCCATGGAGGAAGGGATGAAGGTATGTTCTTGTAAATCCACTCTTAAACATGTAAACCTCTGAACCTTTGTTATTACAGTTACATTCTGAGAGATGAATTTGTTGGTGGTAGGAAGAGGAACAATCATTTGGAAGTCTCTATGAACTTTTTGAATGCTCGGTGGAAGTTCTTGCCAAGATTGATAACGATTCTGGTCCAAAGGTTCTTTCTGCTTTTTCCTCTTCTTTTCTTTCTTCTTTTGGAATTAGTCCTTATTTTGGCATTTTTGGTTGATTCTCGTTGATAACTAATATTGATAACTTTAGGTCAACATTTTAGAGTGGTACCAACATATTCGTCTGCCCCGACAACTTAGAGATCAGCTGCTTCATGAGATGGAAAATTATGTTCTGGAATGTATACGGGATAAAGAAATTGAGAAGTTGCTCCTCTCAGAACTCATCAACATATGTGCTCTCTTATCTAATTTCATGTACTGCTCATACTCAACAAGGTAGTCTTTTGCATTCATCGTTCTTTTCCTTTCTTTTGTTTAGCAATAGTAGTTCCCATTGCGGTCCTCCGCATCTATTTAAAGCTTCTTGAATTGAGTTGTGTATGCTGTCTTCCTGGGCTGCTTTGATTGACATGACAGCTTTTTAGAATACTGCTCTTTACCTTTTTTTTTTCTCAATCACTTTTTGATTCAGTTTCTCTTTGTTGTGGCTCACAGATTTTTTGCTTTTATTTCTAACTGATCTTTAATAGTGAGGTCAAAGATAACATATTATTATATATATTTTGTATTGTCTTGTTCCTACTCTTTAGGACCAGTTTGCAGCTCTGTCCTTTTCCTTAGTTCTTCCAGTTGGAGCCCTGACGCATTAGTGACTGATGCATTTTAGTATGTCCTTTGTTTTTCCACTGTGCTTCACATGGTTTTTATCTTAATCAGGACCAAAGAGGAGATCTCCCCTTTCTTCTCCAAATTGGGTGAATGCATGTTAGGGTTGCTGGATTGTGCCATTTCAGTAGTTGAAAAAACTTGCTGTGATATCATTTCTGGTTGTATGGGCTTGAACTCTATTTTCAATAACATGGAATTGATAGTGGCTTCTTTTAGAAGCTTTGTTCACTCACCTCTCCTTAGCAAATGGCTAGAGAAGAATGATGCAAGTGCTGGAGTATATCCTAGAATTGTTCAGTCTGCTAAGAGACTTTTGAAAAGCCTGGCAAAACTGTATGAAGCATGTTCAGGGTGGAGAAAGAATCTTAATGCAAAATTAAGCTTACCTGACTCATCAGAGATCCAGTCTGGTCATGATCCTGTTCCACCAAATAGTAGCAAAAGCTTGATTTTGGACATGGAGTTGGATATGAATAGTGGATCTAGTGATGTAGATAGTTTAACTATTGATGGTGGTCAGAACTCTGTGGCATCCATCTCATTAGTAAATCAAAAACTGGATTTCCTATTAATCTTGTCAAGTTTTTTCTCAATTTTACCATCGGTAACCTGGGAAATCTTGTTTAACCTTAACGAGAAAGAGAGTGATCCAAAGGTATACCATCCCTGAGCCTTTTCTTGTTCAAGATTGTGTTGCAGTTATCATTTACATAGGTAATTAGTTCTTAAACCTTCATGATGGAGCAGGTGTCTGGAAAGTTCCTATTTATTCTCTGTCAGCATCCTCACTGGTCTTCCTGCAGGCAGCTAGCAGATTTGGTATGATGCTTATCTTGGTTTCTGGCTTATTTTCATGAATTATTTTGGTTCCATGAATTAATTATTTTTGAAGATAATGTTTTTCTAGTGAATTTTGTGCTCTGCAGATTAAGTCAATGAAGGATTTTCTAACCATGTGGGAGAATCTTAAACCCCAGTGTTTGCATATACTAGGTGGCATTTGTAGTTTGGTCAGAAGCCTTTTACTCTTAGATGGAGCTGGAAAGGATGAGAATGTTGCATATTCTTCAAGGGAAAGAGTGTCCGAAGAGGTATATCAGTTTGATTGCATCTTTAAGTATGTTAGAATTGTTTAAGTGGGGTATGTTTAAAATGTGCATTGTCTGACTTGTGTGCAATCGGATGTGCTTTGCCATTCACAGTCTGCCTCAAGTGCCTTTGGCAGCAGGCTGTGTGGTCATATTGCTGATTTGATTGATGTGATAGTAAAATATTGCTATGTCTACTGGGAAGGGAAGGCTTCGGTAATTTTTTGTTTCATAAGAAACTTAGCCTATATTTGTGCCTCCTAGAACTATCATCGGCCAACTGACACATCTTGTTTTGGTTTAATGTAGGTAGGTTGTATATCGTTCTCTGTTGGACTGTACACTTACCTACTATGAAGAAATAAAGCTGAAGGGGAAAAAAGATAATTGGGGATTATTTGTGAAAAAGTTTATGGTGTATATCACCTAATCTATTAGGACGAAACCACTTGAAGGAATGTACTTCATGTGTATTACTTGAGTATCATTATATTTAAAGCCTGTTATTCTAAGTGCTGTTGCCTGATTGCTTTGTTTGGGTGAACTTGTCTTGAAGAGGAAAAAAGATAAACTTTGTTTATACCCCTCCATTATTGTATCATGAAATGCTGAAGATATTGAAGGATAAGGTATTGGCTTCAATAATAGGATGAAATATTCTTGCTTCGCAGCATTATTTGGGGTTAGAAAGAAACAAGAGTCAGTGATTTCTAGATATGGATATGTTAAAAATGCAATCCTATTTCTTATATTTGCAGTTGATTATCTTATGCACCTTCATTTTGATTCTGCTATTGGTACTAGTAATTTTTGAGCTTATTCCATTGACTAGATATTCTGTTTCCATGGCTACTTATCATCAGAAATCTTGCTCATATATTTTTTGCTTCCTGTTTCTTATAGTAATGAAGCTTGGTAGGACAGTATGTCTTTCACTCCTTGTCTGGTAGGGAAATGTGTTTTTACACGATGTTTGTTTGGTAATTGGCAAATTTTTCTGTAGTAGCTTCGTTTTTGGTTTATAAACATTTTCATGAAAGAAAACTATTCTTTTCTTTAACTAAGTTTCTCGACCTGCTATAGTGCTTGATTTCTCTTGGAGATTTGGTGAATAAAGTCTTTGAGAATAGTTTTTTGGACTGGCATGATCGCACTAAGCTTGTTGACTGTATCTGCAATTTTGTATCACTCAGACCTCAAATTGCTCAGGTAATCAATGATTTTTAATCAATAAACGTTCAAACATACCATACTTTTCACCTTTTTTCCCCTTATTTATTAATTTTCTAGCACTGGTCTAAAATGCCAATTTGTTGCATGTTATACTTGCTTTCCGTTTGACCAGTCTATGATTGAGAAGCTGTTTATGCTGCTCCGGGATCCTGACTATCGAGTTAGGTTTTGCCTAGCGCGCCGGATTGGTGTCCTTTTCCAGACCTGGGATGGTCATTTTGAGCTCTTCCAAGATGTGTGGTACGTGGTTTGAGATCCAGGTTGCAGATTTTTTTGTTCCTCCCGTAGATGTAGGGATTTATCCTTGTTGACTTCCCTTTCCACCCCCCTTCTCCCTCCCTAATTTGGCTATACATAATTGTGATGGTGCCTACACAATGTTTAATATTAGCAACACCAAATTAGTTTCCAAATGACTAACTCCTTTAAATTATAAAATATTAAGGTACTTTGGATGGGTCATTTAGTACTAGTCTAACCTTTTTATGTCAATTATCTCCATTTTAATTGGCCCCTGTGTTTTGCTTGCCGAATTTCTCTCTTTCATATTAATATTAACCAGATTCATTAAGCTTGCATGCTAAACCACCACCTGATCTTAAATGTCCTCGCATTCCATCTGTGAGTTTTAACTCATAGAGTTTTAAGTCTCTCTCTTTCTCTCACATGAGATCCCTGCAAAATCATTTTCATCTTAATAAAAATTTTCCTGCAGGGATGTTTCGCTATTGATCTCTTCTCTGAAAGTATTGGTTTCAGAAATAAATTCAACTGAATTGGCCATGAAATTGATATTTCTGGTTTTCTTTTTCTGTTATGGGAAGGTGGAGAAATAATACTACCTTTCTATTAAGCAAGGTTCGGTTTCCCTTGCCACCTTTACTTTGGTAAGAATTGAAAGAACTGGTAATGATTTCTTTGTTGTTGACATTTAAGCATCTAAAACTGTCCCCTGTACAGTAGATGAGGACTGAGAATGATAGGAGAAGAGTTTGAAGGGAGAGTTGTCTTTTCCTCCTTTTCTTTGTGATGCACTGTTTTGTACATCCCTAAGTTTCCTATAATTTTGGCTCTATGACTTCCCAGCTGTATTACTTACCTAAATAAGATGAAGTGGTAACTAGCCCTATGACTTAATCTTAATAACCATTTTATCTAGAATGTCGAGTTGTTAGAGAGAAGCAAAGTACTTTTTGATTGTTAAATCTTCAACATCCCCCACTGTGGAGGCTTTTCCACAATAATAGTAAGGTTAGATCCCGTGGTGTTTTCTGCCATATCGAAGTGTTCATCTGTACCTATTGGCGTCAAATGAACTGAATTTGTAAAAAGAATAAGGAAAAGGAAGAAATTCTTCATGCCACAGTTGATAGAGCTAAAGCAGCATAGTCTTGCAGCTGCATAAGAATCACTATTATGAAAGCCTGACCATGAAACTAATGAGTTTTACTAAAATGATTATGAAAAATTCTAGCTTGCTTATTCAACCAAATAGATGCATTATCCACAATAAGTAAGTTTTTAGCCTAACTTCCAAAGATTCCCAATACCTTTGATGTATTCTTTTAGCTGGATGTGCAGTATAATAAATGATGAAAGTGGTTGCATTGCCTGAGTATGGCAAAGTCACAAGCACCATGAGAGTAAGCTTTATGGTGTTCACATTGTAGCAGATCGGATAATTGTGATATCAATTAGGCCTAAGTCCATGTATATAACAATTTTTCTTAGATGGTTCTGTTGATTTCCAAGAAACAGTTGAAGTTTGGCTTGACAAGATATCCATGGTATTCACTTAAGACTGTCAAGAATCCAAACATTTGGTTCCACCTATTTAGAAGGGTGAAGGAGAGAAAGTATCCAGGAAGGGGCCGTTTGGTTTCGTTCTCACAGGCCATTTTCATTTTCACTTGAAAATGCATAGTGAAAAGTTAGTTAGAAAATGTGAATTTGAAAATGAGTTGTATTTGGATGTGTTGTTTAAAATTATAGGTTTATATATATATGTGAAAATGAGATGTATTTGGATGTTTGGTATTTTGTATTAAAAGTTGTGTAGTTTTTGAATTTGAATTGATGATGTGATGTGTAATTGTTTGAAAAAATAATATTATAATTTGAATGACGTATGAAAAGTATTGGTAAGATAAAAAATGATTAAGGTAATGACAAGGGTTGAAAATGGGATGAAAATGGAGAGATAATACAATAAAAAAATATTTTGAAAATGAAAATGTTTGAGAAAATGATGTAGATAGCGATAGTTTTCTGTTTTCATTTCTAGGTGAAAATGAAAATGGGCTGTGAGAATGAAACCAAACTACCCCTAAGTGCTGTAGGGATTGATGGTTTAACGAATTTTATTTATATTATGTCATAACTTAATTTATTTGTAGTTGCAATCAAATATATGATGATACGTTAAAAAATTGAAGAACTTGCTCGATGATGCATCACAAATAAATAATAAAAACAAATATTGGATAGACATGAAGGGGAGAGAGAGAGTGGGTGTTACTTTGAAACTAAATTTTCATGATTGGTGGGGACTGAACTTTTGAAATATTGATAAAAAATAAATTGGGATAAAATGGAATAAATACTTAAATGCATTATGCATGCATGTATCTGTTACATGTATACTTTTTGTCTATATGCATGCATGTGACACGAATACATAGCAGTCTGGTTGTGGGTAAGACAGGTCCAATTGCTGCCTCAGTTGAAAGTGGTGGGTTCCAACATTGCTAAACTTTAATGATTATTTAAAAATTAATGGCATTTTTCATGCAGATTAGCTCAGTTTGAGTGGGTTGGTCAGGTTAATGTTTTTATGTACGTTCCTGATGGAGAGGAAATAAATGATACAAACAAGGATATACTATGGCGTAGCCCTTTTGTCCCAAGTTTGTCATCCCATTTCGTTTCTGGCTCGTCAAATAAGACTGTGTTTCCTAAAATGGAATTTTTTTCCCAAAACTAGCATCTCGATAAAAGTAATGATGCGACGAAGAACCCCAAACCACAACTTCTAAAGGTAGTAGTTGAATGTACAAAAAACTTTTAATTTTCAACTCTAATATAAATTCCAAGCCAACTTAAATTGAACCCAAAGTTTTGGGATGGAGGGGGCATTAAGAAAGATCACCAATCCAGAGAGATGTTTGGCCAGTGTTATGCATGTTCTCTCAACTTCTCTTGGTTGCAGCTTCATTCAATATGCCTAATGAGCTTTCTCTACCTTTGAACCAACATCTGAAGAAACTTTCTTGTGTCTAATGCTTTCTGGAATATACATATCAGTTCACTGGGTTCGTGGAAATTACACTACTTGTTGCTCCGTCTGTTTCTCATGTCTTTTCCCATATTAAAACCACATATTTAAATACTTGTTTCAGTTCAAATTTCGGTGTGAAGTTGGTTGTTTCCTCAAGGGAAAAAGTTATTACAGCAGATGAAGTCTTAGCTGCTGGCCCTCAGCCTAGCCCAATAATGGAAACTACTATTATAACACTTATGCATCTTGTGCTGCACAGCGAGAAAATAGAGTTACAGGTACTTATATTTCCCACTTCCCATCAACATTTTCCTTTTTTTTTGTGTTTTCTCATTTGAATGAAAAGACTGGACATTTGGTCCACCAAGACGAAGTGTCATGGGCGTCTAATCATATGCTTTTAAGTATTGATTTTAACATTATTTGCAATATGCATATGACTTGTTTAATATTTTTATTCTTTGTGGAACCAAAAACATGGATGAAATAACATATCAGTATCCTAAATTATTGAGATTTAATAACATTAATCAAATGTATTGTTTGAGATCCAGAAATAGCATTGCTATGGCTACTTTTGTCATTGCTCTATCTTTCTTCTAACATGGCAGCGTAATAGGTCAACTTTTGATTGGCAATATCATTAGGTCTTGACCATGTTAACTAAGACCTTGATTTATATGGATTAGCACATGCGAATTTTGCTTTAGAATTTAACTGCTGATGTTGCTCGAATAAGTTCTTCTTGTATTGTGCTTTTGTCTTCTCAAAGGATAAGGCATGTCATTGACTCATATTAATTATGCTTCAAAAGTTGATTGAAGTTGTTGCTTGAATAAATGCTTGCTATGTCATGTTTGTGGCTTTTGCAAGGTCTTTGGTCGGAGTGAAGTGAAACATTAGTTGTCATTGGCTTCTCCAAATCCTGAATAATTGTGGTGAAACTCAATTATGAAGAGAAGGCAATGGTTGCATGCTTAATAAGATATCAAATCGAGTAACAGGGACATGACATTGTGGTCAGTTGCAGATAACCCACCTGAAGTCTGCAAGTTTGTGAATCATCGCCTTCTAATATAGAATAATTGCAGTTAGTTTTCAAACTTCTTAATCCAGCATGTATACCACTTGAATTCAACTTTGTGTTCAACTTTTTCAAACTTGAGCTCAGCTTGAGCCTAATCCTTCGTGATGGATAGCTCATGAACGTTTTGAGATCTCATTTATAAATGTTTATTTTTCTAATCAATAAATTCTTATGTTATATGAGAATACATGAAAAATAAAAAATAAAATGCAATATGAATGAAGTTTTTTTTTCTAATGGAATTTTCTAATTAATTTTGAACTATAAATGTTTTCATGACTGATTTTAACAGTTTTTTTATGATGTTTCCATCGGTTGATGCTTTTCTTGTTCGGATGATTAACCTTAATTATCATGATGGATACATTTCTGGCATGTTAGGTGGGACTATGAGAGTAGTGTGTGATTTCTTTTGACTCTTTAGGTTGAACTCATGACTTATGTTTTCTGTCAGTTAGTCAGTGTTCTAGTTATACTTAAGAAGAGAATATCAGATAGACATTGCATACTCTTTTTGTTTGTTCACTTGTTTCATCTCTTCTGTATTATATGGAGTATGATATTAGATTTTGCTGAACCTTGTGGCATCAGCATGTCTTCGTTCAGAGAATGTTAAACTAAATGACTTATTCTCTAATACTCCTCCATCCCAAAAGTGGGGGGTCTACTTTGACTCTGCAAGGTGTTCGGATGAGAGTAGAAAAAGTGTAAGTTGTGTAATTTTATATTACTGCCCTCGAAAGTAGTGGCAGAGTTTGTTACTTTGATCAAGTTGATTGTTTTGGAAATAAAAGAGTTCTCTTTAGATATGGTGTCTTACTTTGGAATATCCCAAAAAGGAATTTGGAGCAATAAATTTGGGATGGAGGAACTATCATTTACAGAGTTTCTATTAACCTTTTGGTTTTCTTCAGATATATGCAATTAAGGACTATAGCTGTATGTGTTGTATAGTTGAATAAAATAAAATTATCCAACCTTACCCTTCCAATGCTAAATATCACCTGCAGGCTGTTTTTATGATTTGCGTTGTTGCTGCAATGGATCCCTCTCAAAGGTAAAAACAGCTATTGATCTTGATCCTCATTCGGGGAATTGATCCTTTCCTTTGATTCCTGTCAAAGAAAAACAGCTATTTTCTTATGTTGTCACCAACCCCTGTCTTGTTTTTCTGAGATTTTGATTGTTATTCAGGGAATTGGTCTGTGCCATGCTTGATAGTTTGTCTGCAGAACGAAGCTATGCAAACAGGACAAAGGTGACAAGTAGATTCCTTTAAATAATGTACTCGGCATACAATTAGCTGGAGTCTCTGCTCATATAATATCGTTTGTTACTTAAATTTTTTCCAGTACATGGAGGAGCTTATGGGACCAATTCTCTTTTGTTGGGTTGCTTGTGGTGTAAGCTTGGTTGCACTTGTTGAGGTAATATGTGATATATTATCTAGTCGAGCTATCATGCTTATATGCTATTAAAGGTGGCCAACAATGTGTATTTTTAATTGATTTTACAGACAAGAGATCTTTACATCTCGAATGTGGAACCGATAAACTTCATTCAGTATTGTTGCCAGTGGCTCCTGCCTGCTTTGATCTTGCAGGAGGACACTTCCAACATAAAGTGGGTTGCTAAGGTGGAAACTTCTGGCTCCAATTCCTCTCCTCTTAGAATGTTTTCAGTTCCTTTTAGAAATTCCTTTTGCTTCTTGTTGAGACAATGTTAAATTGTTTTGCCAATTTGATAAATTTTTTGGCTAAAGTTAACTTTCATCTACTTCATTTTTCAGATATCTGGAAAAATTAGCATAAATGTTAAAAAGTATACTTTTTGTGAGTTATTTCTCTAAATAGAGTATATTAAGAGTAAGGATTATGCTAGAATATTTTTAGTATCTAGTTTTATTTATTTAGTTTATTTAGGTAATGGATCATATATATATAATATTATATATATATATCCGTACTATCTTGTTCTCTTTTCCTATTCCCATCTTTGTATATATGGGATGAGGTTCTTCAATAAATTAATAAGATATCATTCTCTCTTCAAAGATGGTACTAGAGCTGAGAAAATAAAAAATAAAAACACTAACCCCATTCCTCTCCCCACTGCTAGTCAGGAGGCTGCCCTTTCTGGTATCGCTCACCAACCTTTCTGCTGTCTCCCCCACCTTACAGTAGGTAGCATAAACACGTCTCCTTAGCCCGTGATCTTTGTACATATGCTCTCTGATTCGGCTTTCGCTTAACATATCCTCATTTTGTCCTTTTGATTTTCCAAATAAAAGAAAAAAAGAAACTCTGGTTGTCACAATTTAGTAAATTTTGATTTTATCATGACTATTTCATGATCTCTTTCTGTTGTGTTGTGGCTGTACTGTGATCTCTGTCTGCTTTTGTCACAACTTCGCTGCAATCTGTGTCTGCTTCTATAGCAATTATATCATTGTCTTTGACGACACTATCCCAAACCTTTCCATGATCTCTGTCCAGTTTAACTCAGAGCCTAGGTGCTCGTATAAATTTTATATTTCTCCGTTCCTTCAAATTCTAAGGATGCTCAACCTTAGTGGGACTTTAGAATATTTTAATGTATCAAGGTTATCTTTTTTGTATATCTGTCTTTGTGTGCCAATTTGAGCATGGTTAGTATTTTCAAAATATTTTCTATACCTTTTAGAATGTTTTCAGTATCTAGTATGACTTTGTTTAATTTATTTTAAGCAATGGATTATATATACATATAAATATTTATACCATTTTTGTAATCTACCCATATTCTCATTGCTATATGTACGCGATGGGGTTCTTCAGCGAAAGAATAAGTTACTGCAATTTTGTCCGCTAACATTCTATTTAACCAGAAAAGGGAACTAGGCATCTATATTTTGTGCAGTATGCTAAAATATAGAATCCATGATTATTTTGATTTCATTTTAAGTTACTTACCATTGGAAGTAGTTATTATTGTCTTTTAAATGTTTTAAAATTTATATTAACTTTGCGTTTTGTATTTTGACATTTCCAGTCAAGGCTACTTTAGATGTATTGGTTTGTCATGACGACTCTTTCTTTTCCAGGTTGCTTGCCAGCCATATGCTGATCTAGTTAAGTATCACTTTGTGCACGTATTTTCTATTTGTATGGCATTACACTGCACCAAGAAACCTGGGTGGGATAAGGGATCTAAGGTGCTGGAAACTTCTATTCTACGGATTGCTGAAATATCTGAGCATGAAAGAGATGAATTAATTAAGAAGCGTATGGTAAGATCCAAATATTTTAGTCCAAAGAACATTGATTTTAATGTTTCAGATGGAAAATACAATTGCGGACTTTGTACATTGAAATTACTTTTATTCCTGTCAAATTTTTTGGATCTTCTCTATTTATAAGGACTTCCTATGGATTTTCTTAGTTAGTTCTTGTTGTTTGCAGGTTTCTATTGTCAATCATACTTTGTCATTAGCTTCCTGTGTTTCAGACCCTCCACTTCCCTTCTTCTCCAAAGATACGATAGCATGTGCAATTCAAACTGTTGTGGATGGATTCTTGGATATGTATGGTACCATCTGGCTTTTCAAACTCTTTTTTTCATCTCTTTGCAAAGTAGTACCTCTAAGTAAAAGTTAGTTTACTTAATTGTTGCAGTGAGGATCAGTCTAGAAGTTGCAGCCTTGTCGACAAGATTAGCATTTTTAGACCTGACAGAGTATTCATGGTGATTCTTCAGATCTCATGTTGCTGCTTTTGTAGGATGATATTTGGAGCTTGCCAGTTCTTTCAAATGTATTATCTTTTGCAGATATTAATTTAATGCTGTTTTGTTTTTTAAATAGTTGACTCTTTATTGTGCAGTTCATCATTGATATGCATTACAAAGTTACTGCTGCAGCTCATTATTGGCATAAATCTTACCATTTGGCTGGCATTGAGGTGCTTGTCAATCTACTTGGGTGTAGAGCTGCTATTCCTAGTACTTTCAGGTAAGTGTTAATTCTACATCTTTACATCTAGGAGTAGATGATATGATGGAGCCCTATCCTGGTTAAGGGTTGCCCTTCCTATCTTTTTTTTGTTGGTTTGGGGAGGCTTATAATCAGATTTCACATTCAACCAAAATCTTTGGTGCTGTGTGAGTCATATTTTGTTATGGGTAATTTCTTGATAGAATTAAGACTGATACTTTTATCTTGCTGGATACGAAGTGGTGAATTATTTGTTTTACTTGCAGCTGGTTGATGTCTGGGGTATATTCTATACTCTAAGCAAACATGTACAAAGAATTGGTGTCTTTGCTTCTCCAGAATTAAATTAATTTTCTGGGAAGAGTTAACTTTAGCATAGTTTCAGGCAGTGCATTGGATTTAATTTGGAGTTCAGTTGAACTTTTTAGGGCTTCTTCTGCAATTCTAGAATTCTGTGCTTTAATCTGGAGTTTTTATTGGTCTCTTGCATTTTTTCTATTTTCTCTTCGTTTTTGTCATTAAATAGATGTTGTGCTACTTATGACCTACAACAAATTCTAGGCTAAGTAGCTTTGGTTCAGTGGCATAAATCTCACAGGGTTTCGAACATAGTTGACTCCTAGTGTACTGTCCACGCAACCTTTCTTGTTTGATGATCAATTTGGTTTTGATTTGGAAATCTTCGACGAATGACCCTTTTTTTTTCCCTTATTAAGAGTTCGATTTTTGGACAGTTGATTAGATATATTATCTTTTTATTTATTTCTGCTTGCCCTGCCCTTTTTTGTAATTCGAGATAAAAAGTCTATTGCATTTGTTTCTTTTATGTGGGCCATTAAATCTTTTAACTGAAGGTGATTAGAAAGGCATATAAGAAGGTAGCCAGACCTTCTCTAATGGGGCCGTCAGCCCTCTTTGTTCTAATTGTTAAGTATCCACGCAAATTTGGCAGTATATTTTGTCTAACACCTTTTTTGTTGAACAGTTACCTTCTGTGTTTGATTGGTCAATTCATTGGTTGCCCTTATTTAATGGATCAATGTTGTTACATTATCTCCACATTGCTGAAGATTTCAAGAGATAACCCATCAGGGGAGACAACAAGAGTGCTGGGTGAACATCTTCAGGTAAGAGAGTATTTCACTCTTTTGACATTATGGTTTTAATTTTCTGTGCTAACCTAATTGCTTTACTGTTCAGTTTTTAGTGTCTAAGTTGGTCACCTGTTGTTTTCCTTCTGAGTCTTACTGCAATCTCTCTGCCACTGCTTCGGCTCAAGTGGTACCGCTGCTCCACCAGCTTACTGTTGGTTCTGATTCATCTCTGTATGAATACATTAAGGTATGACTTGGCTGCAATTAATTGTATCTTATGATACAGGTTCGATGCTTTAACTATTTTTTTGGGTCTATATCTACTTTCATTGCTTTTGATTGCAAATGTTTTTGATCATTTATCCACATGTTACTTCAGGAGCTAGAGCCCTTCCCTGAATTTGATATATTTGATGACATAAGAAGGTTCCATGAGAAAATATGTGAAACCTACTCACCAAGGGTTCGCTTGCTTCATGTAAGCAAATGGTGTCTGCTTCATGTTTACTTTATTCCATGGCTTGTGATTCAGTGACTTACTGGTTTTATCTCATATGATGTTCAGTCCATCCATTTGTTACATGGCTTTTCTAATCTTCTCTTTTTCAGTTTGTGAATAGATCTTTCCATGCACCGCCAAGATTTCTTCTTTGCAGGTATATAATTCTTCCTGTGTTTTATTTGCTCTTAGTATTTTGCATTTCTTTTTTGTCAGTTTTTCTATTAGAGAAAAGACATGCAACACACTTGGTTAATATTGTCTTATTCATATCGGGGATTATTAATCAAAATATTCTTATTCCTAAGTATTTTTGAAGAAGTAATTTGGTGCTATTAATATGCCATACTTCATAATAGCTTATCTAGAAAATTAATTATTTTGTCCTTCCTATTCTTTTTAATTTCTATTTTATTGCCCAGATCTCCTTGTTATGTATTGCTTATTGCTTTACTCTAAGATTCATTGTGACCAACCTTTTCCAAATGATGGACACTGTAAATATTTTGAAAATTATATAATTTTTTATTATTTTTCTTCTTGAAGTTCATTAATATAATATGTGAATCTAATATTTGCGGTATGAAATTTAAATCTGAGTTATAAAGTCACTGTATATATTTTACTCTGGCTGTTCCAAATTTACTGCTTCCACTTGTTCTTCTGGATGTCCCAAAATAAGGCTAGGTTTCTTAAAATGATTTTTTCCTCCATTGCAATCATCTCACTCAACGTAGTAATGTAATTCCAATTAACATCAACTGCTACTTTAATTTGGGCAATATTTTAAGGATAGTAAAAGTTTTCATTTTGTAACTTTTATTTGAAACTTTGCACAGAATTATTGTGTTCAGGAAGTATAATTTATAAGGTTGTTATTAAAAAACTCAATACTTTAGTTTGTCTATAATTTTGAAACTATTTGATTTCCTTACTCTGAGATATTGTTGAATGTAACTGTGTTGGACTAACTTTAAAGAGGGAAAATTGAGTATCGAGACTATATGTTCTCTCTTATGAAAATGCAGATTTCCTTTCTTCTTTTGCTTTAGCTGGGACATTATTTGGTCTGGAATTGTGATTTAGTAGTTTAGATGATTCCGGAAGTTAAATATTTTGTTCTACTCAATGATTTCCTTCTCTAGTAGAACTTTTTTCTTCTTAATTAACCCTTATAATGAAGAGTACTTAAGATAGGGCATGAATTTCTTTTCATAATGGGAATAGGTACTTGTATGATTCAAACTTTATATACAACATAGATTATTGAAAAAAAATCAAAGTCTTGCTGAATTGGCTGTGGAAACTTGTATTTGTCTTGTTTGTACCTTCTGCCTGGAGTTATCTTGTCCCTTTATGCATAGCTTTAGATGAAATCAACTTATTGTATTTTGATATTTTTGTTTATATTTATTTCTTGATATTCATATTGATGTCTTGACAGTACATTAAAATCAAATTTCATGTGTACTATTCTGTTTGATATATAATGAAAAGTTTATTCATTGATCTTTTTGCAGTCTGAAAGCATTGCATAAGAACATGTCGAAAAAGGGAAAGCATATAGGAAAGGAGCATGATGAGAATATCCTTAGAGATGCGTTTTGGCATTCAGACAATGAAATTGTTCATGCTGCTTGGAATCTTGTTCAGATATGCAGCTTAGATAACACAAATGATCTCGGATCTATAGTGTCTGACTTTATATCTAGGGTATTGCTGCATCCTTGCCTTGTGATATTAATATGACTTGGGGCATCGGGCCATGCACGAGAAATAGGTTGAATATTTAGTTTTAATTACAGGTTGGTATTGGTGATCCCCATCGTGTTGTTTTCCATCTTCCTGGGGAGTCTAATATGCATGTATCTGGAATGGGTAAGGCTGTTAGTGCCGCAGATACAAATATCCACATGGATACAGGCGTGTCCAATGAAGTTCTTCCTGTACTTATGAGGCTTTTAAAGAAGTATCTAATGGATGATTCTGTTGAGATGATTGACATGGCTTCTCAAGCATTACGGGTAAGTTTATTGAAGTACTGTTAAATTGGCTTGAACTGGTGTTGATATCATGCTTGTCCCCATTCTTGTCCCGAATGGTTTGTCTAATTTTTGCAATTAATGTACTCGTGTAATGTGTGCTATCATGCTTGAACTATGTACCTCATTTTTTATGTGTAAGTTTGCTGAAGTACTGTTAAATGGGCTTGATCTAGTTTTATATCATGCTTGTCCTCATTCTTGTCCTTAATGGTTTGTCTAATTTTTGTAAGTAATGTACTTGTGTAATGTGTGTCATCATGCTTAAAGTCTGTACTTCATCTTTTGCCCTCTTCTTGGTGACTTTTGAAATGATTCTTTGTGATGATCTAGCAGTTGATGAGGTTCAATTTTTTTTCTTAGTAAAAGATCAGTTCACCTCAACAGAAGTCTACTCCTGTAGACTCAAGGTTAGCTACATGAATTGTTGCAGCAAAGAGAATGAAGTATCAGTCCCAGAGAATGTCTGTCGTTCTTTTTCTTTTTCTTTTTAAAAGTGTCCTCCTAGCAAAACACACCATTCCAGCTTAATTGAACAGTGTCACTGTAGTCTTAATTAGGGTTGTGTCAGTTCAAATAATTTAGGGCCAGACGGCATCGTTTCAGCCAAAGAATCTGGCAATCATTTCTGTTAGCTCAACTGTTCCATGTGTCTTCTGTCAGATTCCTTCCCATGCATATTTTTCAGACTGTTATCCAGCTAATTAGGGTTTGTCAGGATTTTTCCTTTAAATAGAAGGTTTCCAGCATGTAAATGGAGTCTTGGCTACTTTAATGCAATTTCAGTTTTCTCCGTTTTCTCCTGTCTCGCTCATCTCACCCATTTCCCCTCAATTTGGCAAATCTTCTCCACAAATTCAATAAACACCCTCAGTGTTCTTCTTAGTGGTTTGGTGATTATTATTTGAAGCTTGGTCAAGTGCAACAGGATCTCTCTTCATACTTTGTATAAATGCAAATAACAAAGAAAGAACAGCTTCAAATTCTCGTATGACAGCAGAAAGCGACTTGAACTGCACTAAAATAATGATAATATGTAGAATTAGTGAAATCAGTATGCCATGATGGAATTATTGTGCCCTATAGGTTGAAATCTGCTAGACAACAATCAAGATGCCTAAGACATGCATTCCATAATGTATGCAGGATGAAATTTAAATGTGAGCCTATTTTGTTGGACTAGATTCTTCCATTTTTCATGGTCATGCTGAACCCTCTTTCTAAACTGATTTGCAAACGCGTCACCACTTGCAATACAAGCTACTTATACAGTAAAAAGAATGGCTGTTGCTCTTTTCTCTTTGCGTATCTCTCCCTGCCTTTGTCCCTGTTTCTCCTGGCATGCAACTTTGGAGAAAATTGAATGAGTAACTGTAGTTGATTACACTGACCTTCCCCGAGGTTTGCTTTTACCCACAAAACCCCCTCTCTGCTTTGAAATTACTAACACATGTCTAATGGAGTCACTGTTAATAGATTGTTTGCGATGTGAGTAAAAGAAGCTTTTTGCATATGGCACTAATTCCACTGCATGTGGGGGAGCTTTGTGCAAGTGAAGGAGACCTTCAGTAATAGTTGAGAAGCGCATGAAGACAAATCCAACATTTTGGCTGTAGTGAGCAGCTTCTGATTCTCATGCTGGGTAGGAAATAAGAATGAAGCCATTTGCCAACAAAGAGTATAGTTGATTGACGAGATGCAGGATCGCCAACCTGGGAATTAAGATGTTAAATTTCCTAATCTTTCTAAAGTCATACCATGGTTAGAAACTCTTCCTAATGATTTTGGAATCAAGTCCTAAATAAAGCAGAAACTCAATTGCCTTTCCACATCTCAGATTTTTTCCAGGAAGGCTTGATAGGTATCAGTTTAACTTAGTGGCTGAGTTTTGGTAGATTCCAAACACTTTTGGTGCTTATAAAAAATAATAAACTAGACATGTTTAAGAGAGTGCCTAGATCATGTGATAAATTTATATGCATTTTCCCTTGACGAAGATTCTCTGTCAACATCCCCTGAATGAAATATGCTGATGTTCATGAGGTCTTTGTGCTTATTTGCTTTCTAGTAGCTAAGATGCTTGCCCTAACATTTGTATCTTATGTTCACATGCACAGGGAATTCTATCTACTGAAAAGGGTCAACAATCTTTGTTACAGTTGGATTCATATGAGAGGTCTCTTATTGAGGTTCAAATACTACTCTGAATCAATTATTTTTCTTTCGTCATGCTATGTGTTTATCAATCATGTGATTTTTTCTCATAAATTATTTTTGTAATAATGTAAGAAAAGAATCTTTGGAATTTCGACTTCCACATGTATGTTTTTCTTGTTTTTGTGATTATGATAGTCTCTTTGGAAAGGGAGAACGGAATATGTACTTGAAACTATTGATTTGAGTGAGGTTTCCATTTTTCACTTTCATATGCATTTATTATTAGAGACTGTTTTTGCTTGTGTGTTTAATTGCTACAAGCGTTTTTAGTGTTGGCCGTCCTAAAGTGCAAGGCACCTTCATTGGGTTTCGGACTTTGAGCTGTGCATTCTCATTTGATTTGTTAAAGCTGTACAAGTGATGATGTGTTGATCTGTGACAGATGAATCTGGATTTAAAATTGGCTTCTGGAGTACACGATGGTATTCTCACCATGCAATACTTCTATTTTGGATGATATAAATTGATTGATGCCACAGGAAAAGTACAATAGATTCATACAACTCACTAAAACACATCTACCCAGTAAAACAAGTGAATAAATCAATGCACCCTAGGACACCATTCCTAAACAGTGAACTTAGCTGCTGTTTCCTGAAATGTCCTGAAAATAGTGGAAATTAATGAAATTTTGTTTGACATTATACTGTTAACTGGTGTTTTTCTACCTTGTCATGGGAATTGTAAAAGTTTGAAAATGAGAAATGCTATAGTTCATGGGGAGCATGCTATGCATATCAAAAGCTTGTAGTCATAAACTTTAAGTTGTACTTGCCAGACTCATATATGAATTATATAATAAGATATTTCTGATTCATTATGAATTGGGACAATTTTTAAACATTTTATCATAGTTAAAGAAATTTGATCGTATGCTTGGTCATGTAGAACTGCTATTGAGTTTTCTCTGACTAGGGGACAATGATTAGAGCAATAAAAAGCTCCAGACAGGTAAAATGTGAGTTTTTCCAAATATTGTGAGTGCCTCCAGTCTGTGAGTTTTCAAGTGTTTTGTCTGTTTAGGTTGTGTTATGCTTTCATACTGTGTGTGCATGGGATAAGTTTAATGGTGGATATTCCCTAATCAGGGAGCGTACCTAGTAGGATGAACTCTCTGTGGGGCATATATTTTTATAAGGTTTTTCAGTTTCATTCAACATGAGGTTGTTAAGAATTTTCACTGCACTTGAACTTGAAGATCTTGTGATGCTTTGATTCTTAGAGATTGATGTCTGGATCTTCTACTCTTGTTTTCATTTGTGCTTTAGTCACGCCTCAATTTTCAACATTTTAATATTGCCTCTAAACTGTTAGAACTATTTCTTCAATCATTCTTAAAAATAAAATCCAATTATATTTTTTTGTGAAACCTAGTGGTAATATTAGTTACAGAATATAGTCTGTGATACTGCAAGTACCCGGATTAGTCGAGGGCAATCTTTTTCAACCAAGTCTCAAATATCAGCAAATAATGCAAGATTCCCAATGAAATCATGCATCCATAAACAATTGGGAAGGGCAGGTTAATGCAAGTTTCAAGTCTTTAGGTAGATGCTTCACTCCTTCTGGTGGTCCACCACTGCCTAATGTGGGCTTAGGTATAAAGGTCAAACCGGGTAGATGTGATTGCTGTGCTCAGACCACTAGAAGAATAAGAAAGTAAAATCCCATGGGCAAGCTTGAAACACATGACATTGATATTTTTAGTTATTTCATTTGGGAATTTTTTAGCAAATATAATTATTCTCGCTATAGGATTGATTAGTCCATTTTCAATATAATGGCCTAAAAATTTTGACCTTGAGCTGAAATAAGCTCATTTTCTTAGCAGAGATGGCAAGTCCTGCCTTTTTCACAATATCTAGAAATTTGTGTTTAAAGTACTTATCCAGAAAGACAACAATATCTTTTTCACTTGTGTGAACCATCGAATAAAGACACTGTTGTTGGTCTAAAGGCATGTAAAAACTGATTATGCTGAGATGTTTATCATCAAGGACTGAAGAAGGCATTTGATTGATAAACTTGTAGTAAGAGCTGCATTCTCATCTATTTAGAACTATGCATATAAAGTAAGTTGTGCAAACAACAAATAGGTGCCTATTTTCTATTTCTTTTCTTCTCTTTTGAGTAGATTTGAATTTTGTTAAACTCAGCCTGCTTATTAAATATGATTGGCAATAGAAGGAATTGCAATGATTGCAATGGTCTAAAAGAAATCAATCTAATTCTTTTCATTTTGGTGACTACTTAAGGTGATCCAATTCATATTTGGATAAATTGTAGGTCCACTCCAAGGGTGTTAATTTGGACCTAGTACAAAGTTTAATTGCGAATCTACAAAGAAAATTCAATGGTAAGTTGTTATTTTATTGTGCCTCTGCTTATTTTTTTAACAATGAGATCCACTTGAATGTTTTTGTGGTAGCATATGTGTCTTTCTGCTTCAGTTTGCTTATACGAATCACATAACAATTCTAGTGATAATTTCAGCCTACTGTACTTGTACTTATATATTTGTTTTGATGCCCTTTTGATGGTGAATTTTTTGGGGTAGTTTTCTTGGAAAGCCTAATGCAGTCTGTCTGCATCAATAAGATTGCAAAATAATAGACAATTGAAAGGAACATTTTAGACATGACAAGATGCTGGGCACATGTGGGATAAGAAAGAAACATCTGTGCTGATATACAGGGCCCACAGTACAATGGTCTTTGGGTTTGTACCCTTTCTTTGTTTTGCGAAAAACTTCTATAATTGGTCAAAGGTTCATTCTAGAGAAGGTGTGAACTCAAACTCCATATAAGAAGCTAAAAGAGATTGGTTTAACCGATAACTTATACAAAATTTCATCAATGTTTGTTCTGCAACTTTTTAATACTATTGAACACATACTACGAGATAGACACTTATCCTGTAAGATAGTGCTACTGTTAAGCTGCAGCTGCTCTGGCAAGTGGATGAAATAATAATTTCCTGGCTGAGTGCTCTGTTGCATCAGTAGTTGTTGATGTTGTGAAGAGCAATTTCAGCTCTTGTTTAAACTTAAGAAATAAGAATTTTAGTGCATATTGCACAGGTCCCAGTGAGTTTGTGAAATAGTGGAAGGTGTAACTGTAAGGTTAACATTAAATGCTTGGTTTATTTTGTTATTTATTTATTTTTATATGTGTTTAGTTAGTTAATTTAATACTAACTTCTTTTGCTTTTTGTGTCAGCTAAACCAATTTCCATAGAGGACTCCACTGTGTGGACTACTTCTGACAAAACATTTGAAGCTTGGATTTGTCCACTTCTTTATGCCATGATAAGTTATTGTGATGATCTTATTATTAGGTTGTTCATTCTTCCTTGAGAAGGATCTTCAACTTTTATTTTCTATCTTTTGCTATGGGCATCTTCTCTAAAATGTTTTACTCAGTTGATCTTTTTATATTAATTTCAGATTATGCCAAGATATTGTGCTGGTGAAATTTGAAGTTGCAGAACTTCTATTCTCAAATGTCATTGTTAGTCTAGCTGGAAGAAAGGATTCAGATGTTGATCTCTGTAAAGTTATCTCATTGAAGGTTACCTGCTTGCTTTTACATTAAATCGTTTATTAGTTTTGAATCGTTGGTGTATCAGGTAAACAAATCTGCTTTTGAGGGTTTGTAGTGTTTCATCTTGCATCATTGGCGAAAGTAAATTAGGCTAGTTGTCTGGTGCACTATTTGTAGGTCAATTTGGTAGTCCCTTGCATTAACAATATTTTTTGTGAATGAACATTAGTCAAACTTCTTACCTTATCCCCAGGGAAAGTGGATATGGACTTCTTAAATTAATTAATCTACTGTGTTGCTTTTTCTTCTGGAATATTAGCATGAACCTGCTTTCGTGCTCATATTTTAAATTGGACGGCAAACAGTTCCTACAGCCTTAAAAGGTTTGACTGTTAAAATTTTAAAGGAAATGGTTTGTTTTAATTTTTTTGGGTCTGTTATTAAGTCTGATGAAGGATTGGATTCTTATTGCACATCATTTTCCCAAGTATTCCTGCTAGTTCTTCTTCTTTGATATTGGAGTTAAAATTTTATGTTCATTTTATTATAGTACTGCTGTCCGGTATCACATTAATAGTGAACTTCTTCTATTGAATAAGTTTTTTGGAAATGGAAAGTATCAATGGCTAATAATATATGCTATTTAACATGTGGATTCTTTTTGTTCAGTTCTTCCAGATGCTTGAGGGAAGATGGTCTCTATCTATATGTTACTTACAGATATTTGGCTTCCATTGATGTCTATCTACTAAGTTTGCCTACTCTAAAAAAATTGTTTATTATATTGTGCACAAGAACGTAGAATTATATTCACTTGTTAGTCCTTGTTAAGGATGATTTCCATCATCTGGATTGGATAATTCCATTAACTATGCCTAGATAATTTTTGGCCAGTCTTGATTATGACAGTTCTGTTTCAGATATACAAGATTGGTGATTCCATATGTCATAGAAAGCTTGGATTATCAGAGTTCTAAGTTTTCTGTCACTATTTGCAGGTTCAAGAAAATATATTTATTGAGTCAAATGTGTTGATCAAATCCATTCAGGTGTTTTTGCATGCTCTAAATGAGCTTCGACTATATCATGTAATGGAAAGGGCCAAGTCTTCTGCTGCACTTCATAAGCAGAAAAGTACAAAGGTATAGGTGTTTGACCATCTCTCTTTTATGCTATCTACGAAAATTTCTAGGAATGATAATGTGATAAAGGAGAATCATACTTCTCTGATGAACTTATATGTTTGAGCTTTCTGTTAACTTGAATTATCAAAATGGTTTGGGAGGAAGATGAATGGAATCTTCGAAGGATGTCATACATGCTGAAGAGGATGGGATTTTGAGGGTCGTGCTATTTTATCCTTTGTTACTTTATACATACATAGACATCCATCAGAACTCGGGTAAAATTTATTTTCATTCCTTATTTTAGACCTCAATTGCAAGGTTCTCCAAAGGCTCTTCTAATTTCCAATTTTGTAAACAAGATTCTGGCTACAAGTGCTGGTGGAAAGTACCAATTGCGTGATTTACTGAAATACCACTTGAGTTAAGTTACAGCATTGATAGAATATCGTATTCATCCTTTTCCTTTATATCCATTTCCAGTTTAGTCCATTTGAAATGGCTTTTTCAATTTTTGGTAATCCTACTGTTGCATATTCTGAATGCTGGCAATTCACTACTAGCCAATTTTTTAACTTACAGAAGGCTTCCATTAAGGGGATTTTGTACTTAACTTTTGTAATGCCACTACATGTGAATGAATGTATTATGTGCTTTCAAATTCCTTTCTCTTTTCACATAATCCAGGGATTCAAATATAGGAATAAAATGTATTTACATAGTTTTCTTGCAAAATAATTACAAAACATTTCCACTAATTAACTATTAAGAGAACATGGATATATAAAAAGAAAAGGATGAAGACCACATAATCTTTATAGATTTAGCCTGCATCATTGCAGCATATTTATTAGCTGAATGATTTGAAGGAGCTGAAAAACTATAGCTTACAGGTTTATGGTTTTGACAGCATAGTAAACTTCCTGGGTTGAAGTCACGTTCTGCATCAGCAAAGTTGAAGGATATTGAGACACCTTCATCTGGATTAGCTGTCTCAACATTGCTATGGGAAAAGGTTTATTTTTCAACTTTGGACCTCTGATAAAATAGCTCTGAAAACTGTCCTGTGTAAACAACATTTTCCTTTTACGTGGATATTTAGTATTTTTCTGCCTATGCACCACAGTTAAAGAATTGCCCAAGTGAATTCCTTTTCGTTCAAAGTTATTTGATGTCAATATTATACATCTGATGCATGCACATATAATCGTTATAATTACAGTACCTCTAAAAGTTCAGCTCTTTTACTGTCTAGCCAAAGCTGACTGCATTTCTCTTGCGATGTTCACTGGTAAAATTCTGTTACAAACAGTCAAAATCTGGGAATTCTCTAAGCATTGGTGGACATTTTGAATATCAGGTCACATAAATTGGGGGAGGGGAGATACTTTAGTACTGAATTTCGTGCTAAATATTGCTTCATTCATGCTCCCTTGCTGTGAAAGTTTTATATTAGGACTCATCTTGGATGGTTTCTGAGTTTTACTACAAACATTATTTCCAATTCTCAGGATGATTCAGATGTGTGACAATTTCATTTACTTAATCTTTTTATTGCTTTTTAAAAGCTTTTTTCAAGAAGAAAGGTTCATATTTAGAATGTAAGCATTTTTCTAACTGTCACCAGATTAAATGATAACTTGCCATCATCATCATCATCTCTCTCTCCCCCCACTTTGAAATTGGTTGCCAAGTATATATGCTTATAGAATGGTCTCTTTGCCCAGGTTTATTGGCTTTCCGTGGATTACCTTGTAGTTGCAAAATCTGCTATTGTGAGTACAACTTCTGTTTCTTGTTCATGTATCCCAGTATCTAAGGTTACTATTTTCTGTGATCTGTCTTCCCTTTTGGCTTGACTTATTGTGCGTGCAGGATTGTGGTTCTTATTTTACTGCTTTTCTTTATGTTGAGCACTGGTGTGAGGAGCACTTTAATAGCCTCACATTGGGCAGCCCAGATTTTTCTCATCATGAAATGGTTCGTTCGCTTGGTACCTTTAAATAATATATGTAATTTATCAGCTTTATTTCTTTAGAATATTGTTACCAATGAGGAATTTGTCTGTTCCACCATGCTTAATATACACAGTCAAGTTGTAAAACTTGCTTACTTTTCTCTGTTACTTCAGCTGCCGTCCCACGTTGAAATACTTGTCTCAGCTGTCACCCAAATCAATGAACCTGATAGTCTCTATGGGATTATTCAATCTCACAAGGTTAGTTGAAGATATGCACATGATATGCACATAAAATGGAGTTTTGGATCTATATATTGTTACCCACATCTATGCGAGTCAATTCAAAGCGAAAATATTCCATGTAGGAGAGAATTATGGAAACAGATGCCAAAGTGTCTCTGTTTCTATTATTCGGTTGATTTATGGAACATCTTGATTAGTTCAAAAGATGTTATGAAGGTGGTTCCTTTTCCTTAAATGTTTACTAGTATATATATGCTCTTTCCTATATGCTTATAGAATAAAGCTATGACTTAAAAAATTCTATTACCCTTGTTATTAATACTCAATGCCATTGGATAGATAGAATCAGCATCATTAAATGCTCCTGATGCTTTTCATTTTTATCTTATGTTTACTATGTGAGTGGTATGATGTTGTTGGGGTTCTCCTCACTAATTGAATTTATAGTAACCCTTAGATATTGTGGTTTTAAAATTTTGTTGTCAAGGTGGTGTCAATTTTGATTTAGCTCCTGATTATTTGTGCCTTCACTGTAAAGAGTTCTTATGTTTATAAGAAATTCCATTAAATTTAGTATCCCATGCCGTTATGACATTTACTTTAATTTTGTTATAAAAACTTTTCAAATATTTCTAGATTATCCAACAGGATTGCTGGGTCTTCTTGTTGTATGCTAGTAAAAGCTCCTTATGAACATCACATATAATTTACATGGCATACCTTTGATGGTCTCAAAAATATTGGCAAAGTTGTTTTAAATTACTGATGGCATTTTGTCCTCTCCTGATTCACAGCTGACCTCTCAAATAATAACTTTTGAGCATGAGGGTAATTGGAGCAAAGCACTTGAAAACTATGACTTGCTAGTACGCTCCAAGCCAATTGTGCAAATAAGTGGTTCAACCAATTCATTTGTGGGGAGTTCTCAACTGGCAGAACATGCTTCCTTTTCTGGAAAAGAGTGTGCCACGATACAAAAGAAGCCTTACAAAGGTTTAATTAAATCTTTACAACAAATTGGCTGCACCCATGTGTTGGATGTGTATTGTCAAGGATTGACATCTCAGAGGGGTTGGTTTCAACATGATTTAGAATTTATTGAGCTGCAGGTTTGATATAATTTTTTCTTTAAATTGATGGGAAGTACCTGCCCTCTTCTCCCCCAGTGATCTGCGTCTCTGTTAGTCATTATGTGTGTTATTGCATATTGATGGCTTCTTTGCTTTCGTCACTATCTCGTGCAGTATGAAGCTGCTTGGCGTGCAGGAAACTGGGATTTCTGTCCTCTTTATTCTGGTGCTGATGCATCAGTTTCCAATCAATGCAGTGGACATCATTTCAATGAAAATTTGCACAGGTTTTTTGTTTTGGATCCATATGCATACGCATCAAGATATAATGGTGGTTTGAAAAGATTGGTGATGATCACCTTTTCTTCTCTCTCTCTGTCTATCTGTGTGTGTGTCTAATGGGTGGCCAGTGATGGTGTTTGTGGTACTGGAAATCTATAGCACGGGCAATAAAGGCAAACCCTTGGTAATCACTAGGAGTAGCTAAACCCTTGGCAAAAGCTAGATACTTGTGGTTGTTCCTAGATGGAAGTTGCAATTAGGAAAACCAAGTTGGTGATCCATCCTGTTGTTTGTCTTTATCTTGTCCATTGTGAAACATAATGTTGAAAAACTGAAAATTGCAGGACTAGCTAATCTATAGCTATATTATTTATAGTTTACTGATGATGTAATCTCAAACATCCTACACTCAGCATGCCACATCTTTGCACTGGATGCACAATTTACATCTGCGATCCAGATTCTGCAAATTATTACTATTAATGTACATATGCATGAAGTGTGAATCAGCATTAGCAACTTCAGTCGATAGCAATATTCATATATATATATATATGCTGTCTGAGATTGTTTCATTCCAGAAGACATAGGGTGGCCTGCAAGTGAAAGATGTACTCTTGGCACACATGCCTCCCAACAACCCTTGTTCAAGGGAAGATGCTTTGCTAAAACCTGTTACTTCATGATGATTTGTCAAGGCTTTGACCTTTTTCTTTTCGAACCTCTTTTGTTGGAGGCAACATAATGTCCTTTAGCTCACCTCTGTCTTCCATCTCTTGTTGTTGTGCTCTATAACTGCTGGGGCTCTTTTCTCTATTGAACTGTAATCTAGTGAACATATCAGCTATTCCTCAGGGGCCATGAAATGCATCCTTCAAAGTAGATAGCATATAATGTCTTTTCCACATTACACTTTCATTGAATTGACAATATATTTAACTTGATTTGAGATTTACTCCTTACCCTCATGATACTTCATATGTTCACCCTAATCTCTGATACTTCCAATTCCAGCCACCCATTGCTTTTTATTTATTAGAAGATGAGATTAGAAGTCCTTGCTAAAGTCCTTCTAAGAAGAATTTGTTTAAAAAATTTTCAACATAATAAGCAGGTTTATACTTCTAAGTTTTAAGGTAAACTTGTCCTTGTATCCTGTTCCTCTCTTGCCCTTCCTGTTCATTCTGATTTTTTTTTTAAAGGGAAATACAGCGACTGAGATCCAGATTTGACAAGTTGATAGGAAATGAATAGAATTTGCAAGTTGCAACTTCTAGATGTTATGCCTATAGTAGTAATGTCAGTACTTTAGACTTTGCAACCATCAAACCCACCTCTCCTTCCTGCTCCGCTTTCGCATACTACTTACAGCTGCACAATCCAAAATTTTGTCCACAGCTTTCCCTTTCGTGTACAGACCACGGGGAGAGACTTGAATAGATGTACCAAGGATTAATGTAATACGAGTAGATCTACAGGCATCTCTTGGAAGGTTCGAGATATAATTCTTGTGGCCCTTTCTGGTAAAATTAACTGCAAAAGACTTCCTTGAATTGATTTGTTTCAACTTTGACAGTGAAAAAATTCAAGAAGTAATAAGAATGGTGACATTTTTTGAAGATTGCACCATTGATTCCCCATATCCATTTACTATATGCTATTCACTTCAAATATTCACAATAAGTTTCCATGATTTGTCCTTCATGAAGTTTTGATGCTGTACGCACATCTGCTGTTCTGTGTTGGCTTAAATGGTTAACACTGCCGTTCATGCGCTGTTGCATTCTTCCCTTTCTCTTATGTGTTCATGGAATCATTTCTGTTGTTCTTACATATCAATTTATTTATATTAATTTGGGTACTCTCCTTTTCTGAGGGATACTTCATCAGGTATGTTGGAATAGTCATATGTGATTTAAGTAATTGTGCAAACTTTTGGGAACACATGCATCAGAGACTAGCAAAATTATTTGATAGTTGCATGAATTTGATGTCCTGCAATAAGTTCAATGTTGATGTTCTACTTGCTCTGATGCAGCTGTTTGAGAGCTCTACAAGAAGGAGAATTTGATGAATTTCATACAACACTGAAAGATTCCAAGCAGGTTAGTAGGTAGTGATCTCTTATATGATTAATACCTTAACTCTTGGAATGTATGACTTTATTATCTCCCTCAGGCTCTGTTGATGTCCATCTGCCATGCGAGTAAGGAGAGTACCGAGTACATCTACTCAACTATAGTTAAACTTCAGGTACTTAATGCTTCAGGCAGCCACTTCTCCTATATTTATTCATGGGTTCGAAGGTTTTCATGTTTGTTCTGCTTGGGAGGTGAATTTCACCTAAAGCTTCTATCGTGGACAAAGGATTACCTTCAGTTTTCAGATATAAATCTCTGTATCTCTCTAATCCATGTATTCTTGGGGATTTGATATCCAAAATATTTTCATAATTTTCTGGTTTATTTTACTTGCCAGATCTTTTATCATCTTGGAATGGCTTGGAATTTGCGTTGGAGTTCATTATGTGAAAATTTTGATTCTTTTGACAAACAGAAAATGTTATCTGAACCTATAGTCCCCACCATTGACCAGGTATTGGATTCTCTTTGATAGTATTGGCTTCTTGTTGGCAACATATTCCACTAACTTTTTATCTATCAGGTTTTGTGTCTAAAAGTAAGGTAACATCTGTGAGTTGGAGCATATCAGGGATTGTTCTAGACAATAATATAATTTGTACGCTAACAAAAAAGCATATTTAGTACTTTAAACTCTCTTTGTGCTACAGGTCCACTGATGCTATACTTCATGTTAGTATGTTTTGTTTCAAATTAGATGCCATTTTATAGGAGGACTAAATGTTGAAAATGTTTAATTTCTTTATAAGATTCACCGACCTCTGAATTTAAATCTACAGATGCAATGGCTGCATACAAATTGGAACTGCATTTTGAAACAAACGGATTTACATATGAATTTGTTGGAACCATTCATAGCATTTAGAAGAGTCTTGCTTCGGGTTTTAAATTCTATGGACAGTACAGTGCATCATCTTCTGGAATCAGCATCAATTCTTCGTAAGGTATTCGGTTGAAAGTTGGTATGTTACGTTAGAATAAACCAGAGCAGAGCTTGCTGAGCTGACTGTTTGGATATTCATCTACAGGGTTCCAGGATTTCACAGGCTGCTGCAGCCTTGCATGAATTTAAGTTCCTTTGTTCTGGGATGGGAGAAGAATATTCTGATTTGTATTGGCTTGGAAGGGTATGTTCCTTTTTATTTTTTTATTTTTCAGTCTTTGGTGACTTGTGAAACTAATACATCTAGTTTGTTTGCTTCCTGCACTACTGCAAAACAAACATGGCGCTCCAGGGCTTTCCTGGGCCTTGATATAGACAAATATCCATTGTCACAAGTAAAAGTGCATCACAACCACATAGATTGCTTCAAGTTACATCATTTTTCACTACCTGAAATGATTCACATGCTTTTGGATGAACAAATAAGTTCATGACATTGCTGCAAACTCCATTCTTGCAGAGTTGCATGCTTCCATTGATGTAATTATTTCTGCAATTATTTAGTCTGAACCTTTCTAAGTTGTTTCTTTCACAAACTGAGCTTGAACTCCAGTATCACTGTGGACCACGGGTGAATCTGTTCCATGTTCTCCAAAGACAATAAATTTGTATCCTAGCATTCACTAAATGATTCTTGTTTTAGTCATTAGGTGTTGTCTTCCATAGAATTGCAGAATTTGTTGTAGTTGTACCATGTAACTCACTCTATCCGACCCTCCCTCCAATTCTATACTGGCATATTTAACTAGAAACTAACATTTGTGGATCTTTCTTTTTTACAGTTAGAAGAAGCTAAGATTCTCCGCGCCCGAGGTCAGCATGAGATGGCAATCAACCTCGCAGATTATATTTCACAAAATCACCAGTTGAAGGAGGTGGCTCCAGATGTATTTCGCTTAGTTGGGAAATGGCTAGCAGAAACTCGATCAAGCAAGTTAGTAATATGCCAATGTATTCCATATTATACATTTGGTGGATAATTTTATTTTCATTCGAAGGTTATGCAGGCACTAACTTACCTTACTTTAGTCATCCACTAGCAATAAAAAGCAACTATTACTCAAAAGCTAGTACATAGGGCAGCAAAATTCAATGTAAAGTACCGAAACAAGAAAACTATATTTTTCCACTCATGTCTGTCAACTTATCTTCAGTGACATTCAAACTTGCTGGTGATGTAAGAATCAACTGAAAAGTGAATGAATGAAATCTAACTAATATCTTTCGTTCTCTCATGACAAGCTCCAATGTGTGATATGATATAATTAAATAGCTTGTTACAGAAACTTGGCATTGAACCTCAAATAAAATCGCCCATTTCTTTTAACTGTTTTGTTCTCTCTTCGTCTTATTTAAAAAATATTCTAGTAAGTTTCACAGTAGAACTCAATATCTAATAAATGGTGCTCCCGACTTTTTTGTTCTAAAACTATAATCATGGTATAAACTAAAATTGAATTGTTACTGTTTATTTGTTCTTATTAGTGCCCACTTCTAGTGTGGTGGGTAGTGGATGATCAAGATAACTTCTGATTGCAAGTCTCTTTGTTTGTTTGGACACAAAGTGCCTGACAATGGTCAAAACAGAAGTCCCTTAATGGGGCAATTCTGATACAAAGAAAACTCTTAACTTGGATGATTCATAGCGTTGTTCGTTTTGCTTGTGGTGAATCATGAATATGAGTGCTGGAATTGTGATCGGAATATAATATCCTAACTGGCGTAGCTGTTGAATTTTATCATTTTGAATTGTCTAAGGAGATGCCATGGGATAATGCCTATCGGTAAATATTCATTTCCTTATTGCCAAATGTGGCATAAGATTGGTAGCTGATGTCACATGATTTGTGGATTAACTGGATTAATATTTCAAAATTGAGTTAATATTAACTAATTCAAGCTCTGGCAAAAGGTAAACATCTTAAAGCTAAATCTTTGAACTCACGGGAGGTGCAGATGTGTCAACATATATCTTAACATGTATTCCATATTCTCTAAGTTCATGAACTTACCTCCACTCTGTTTGATGCTGCTGCAGCTCCAGGACTATATTAGAGAAGTACCTGAAACATGCTGTTAATCTAGCTGAGGATCACAAGGCTACAGACAAGTTGTCTATAGAAAAAAGAAACCAAATGCATTTCCATCTTGCGCATTATGCTGATGCTCTTTTTCGTAGTCTTGAAGAAAGACTTAGCTCCAATGAATGGCAAGTAGCAATTCGATTACAGAAACACAAGGTATTTGTTATATGTGATTGAATTGCACAAACAAAGGATAAAAAATATATAGAAGAAGGTGAAAAGACTATGGGGATGGGCAGGTGTAAAACTTATTTGTAATTGCAATCTGAAAAGTATTGGTAACATGCAGAAAAAGGAGCTAGACGCACTAAACAAGCGACTTAAGAGTACGGTGAAGGCAAGTTCCGTTACTTGTCCGTTCTTACAGATCATTCACTTGTGATACGCACTGGCAGTTTGAGAAATCCTGATGGATATGATTAGCTTGATATTCTTTTCTTGGTGGATTCTAGGGAGACAAAACTGACTATTCATTAAAGATACTAGAGCTGCAAAAGCAACTTGCACTGGACAGAGAAGAAGAACAGAAATTACAGGTATGCTCATGGAAGATGATATTGGAATTTTGCCAGACTTTTATGAGCTGACCCATGACACATCCTTGTTATGTGATTGAAATATGGTTTCCAGAAACCCTGATGGGTTTATCAACCTAAGACTAAGTATTTGCTGGATTATGTGAACCTGTATTAAGTGGGTGCTGCGTACTTGAAATCTTACTGTTTGATGTCTTGGAATGACACTTATAATAAAGATGAACTTCAGAAGATCAAGTGTTGGATATAAGTGTTCCTTTGATTTTGATTGTTCACAACAGGTTGTGGTGTTTCATTATTATGGGCAAAATCAATCTGCCTGAATTTTAACTGTTGGTGGACCCATTTTGCCATGTGATTGTAGTGGAGTTGAAGATTATTTTGTTTTATGGGACCCACTTTGATCTTATTATTTTGATCTTTTGCATCTGCTACCCAGGACGACAGGGACAATTTTCTATGTACAGCACTAGAGGGATACAAGCGATGTTTGATTGTCGGTGAGAAATATGATGTTCAAGTGGTATGTACTAATAATTCATTTTTGTAGATAATTATCTTCTAATATCTCATGTAATATATAATATAAAAGAGTTTCTTCATCTGTTAAATACTTATAAAAATTCTTGCTCAGTCTTTGTAACTTGAATTCTGTTATTTCGTCTATAGTTGAATTCTTTCATTTTTTTATAGCAATGCATCAGCTGCATTGAGTGATAGTCAGAAAAAAGTAAGATTTTAATGCATTACATATGCTCAAGAACAAATGGTTGGAATTCCTTCTCATTCAAATTGTGGACTTAAAGTGAGGATGCTTTTGGAGAGTAAATAAACTTTTGACAGAAAAAGGTTTACTTTCTGGGGACACCTGAAAAGGAAATGGGAACATTTCAATATGGAAGTTGGTAGTATCAACAGTGTGGTGCCATTATGTGACAATGATGAATGCATCAGATCTCCATCTCCTGCGATTTGGAGACATGATTTTATTTTGTTTTGGAAATTACATTAGCCTCATGTCATCAATTTGTTGTTAGTTTACATAAATTTCTCCAATTGTCTGTTTAATGTGCCTTGTCATGTCTTCAATCTTTTGACACTGGTCCTTACATTGGACCGAATTGGTTATTGGCCCATGAAAATTGTATGAATTGTGCCTAAGGCTATTGCTGTAACAGGATCACCTTTGGAAAATTATTGCGCCATTGCAGTTGTCATTTTCTTGTGCACAGTTACTGGCTTTATTGATGTTGATGGCATTGTCTCATTTATATATTTTTCTTTCTGTTAGCTCAATTTTTTAATCTTAATCTTAGCTTTTTAATATTTGACAAGTGCTTTGGTACTTTAGGTATTCCGACTTGTTTCCCTATGGTTTAGTCTTTCAACTAGACAGATTGTTGTGGATAGCATGCTTAGCACTATCAAGGAGGTAAAATAGTGTATTTTATATATAATAATCTCTAGTTATTAAGTTAAAATGTCCTGCTTTTAATTATTGGGGCAATAGAAAAATTCTGTGTCCACACTCTGCATTTGGCTAAAGTCATGAGATCTGTTGTCTGCATTTATCTAGGTGCAATCTTACAAGTTTATACCATTGTTATACCAAATTGCATCACGGATAGGTGGCATAAAAGACACTTGTGGACATACAAGTTTTCAGGTTCATTTTCTGTGCTCTATTTTTCTTCTTTTGTTGTGATATCACTATTGCTTTTTCTCCTACCTGTGTCATGAATTTCTTCTCTTTGCAGTTTGCATTGCTTTCTCTTGTGAAGAAGATGGCCCTTGACCATCCTTATCATACAATATTTCAGGTATTAAGATTCTACTCTATTGAGAAAAAACATCTTAAGTTGCAATGTTATGGTATTTGTTTTATCAATTTTCAGATGTTAAGTTGTAAAGTTATGGTATTTGTTTTATCTATTTTCCGACTTATTTTCTTTTATAAGTGCTTGTTCTCTCTATTTATTTGCACGCATGCATCTTTTTTACAAGTTTCATGGTGCTTTAGGAAGTCTTAACTAAACTTGTTATGGCTATTCTATAATTTTATTAACTGCATGTTATTTCTTCTTCCTTTTTTTTGGGCCGGTTATTAGCTGCTAGCTCTGGCAAATGGTGACCGCATCAAGGACAAGCAACGTAGTAGAAACTCATTTGTTGTTGACATGGATAAGAAGATTGCTGCCGAAGATCTCTTGAGAGAGCTATCATCTTACCATGGAGCTATTATAAAACAAGTGCAGTTCTCATTGTTCTGGTGTTCCATTTATTGTGTATGCATCAGTTCGGTTCCTTGCTTTTTCTGATTTGTTCTTTTTGCTACTTAGATGAAGCAAATGGTGGAGATATACATTAAACTTGCGGAAATGGAAACAAAGAGAGAGGTAATTAAGTAGTCATTTGGTCTTGTTTACATCTGGCCCTGACATCGAATACTGTTAAGTTCTGTTCCCGCTAACTGAGGCATCCTGGACCATAAAATTTTGTCTTTAATTATTTGAACTAATGACAAAGCCTTTGAACAGGATACCAACAAAAGAGTGGCTCTACCAAGAGAACTTCGCAGTGTCAGAGAACTAGAGCTTGTAAGACTGTCCCTTTCTTGTTCTTCTTTTGATTGGGTTAATTAACACCCCAACCTGCCTTGGGTAATTACTAATTCCTTCCTTCTTTGTTTCACAATTACAAAGACTTGCTGTACGACTTATTTCCGTCTTACAATCGCTTCCTTATGTTAGATAACCTAACATAATTTTTTATGTCATCACCAAAATTAAACTGAAACTTCCAAAAATGCCCTTGTGTGGATCTACTGTAGTTTTGCTGACTAAAACACCCGCAAGGAGCTTTCTGTAATTTTTTTAAAAGTTAAATGGGAATAGTTTGAAAATGTTTTGTTACATATTTTTGTTTCTGAACTTTGTTTTGTAGTTTCAGCTTGGTGCTATTGCAAATTTTGTGGTCCAGTCTATGGTTTAATGTGCGACATGCTGGAGCAACATAGAATGAATTTTATAGGACATTATTTGGCTTGAAAACATAGTTGTAGTGACATGTATTTAAGTAATAAAACGATCCCACCCAACTTCATATGTTGCAATATAGACTGAATTACAATTTCTAAAATAATCCATCAAGAAATATAGTAGCATCAATTGACTACAGATGCATTTTGATGAAAAGAATTTAATTCTCCAGTTGTAAAACCTACAGTGGGTCATTAGTGTAACATCGGAAAATGTATGTTAGTACCTCATGAAGTTTTCAGACTCTTCCTCCAATATAAAAGCTCTTCAAGGTAGTCCAAACTTCAAGAAGTTGTGTTTTCTTTCGAACGTATGGAAAGCTTGAACAATGTTTCACTGGTGATGCATTGTCCTTAGTGCTACAGCATTTCAGAGCACATTTTTCCAACAATTTCTGCCTGATTCTGTTAATCTCATTAACTCTTGTCAGACTTGGGTGTTTCATGATGCTTGTTTCCAGTGGTCAATATATTGCAAACCTATGTCTATTTTCCTTTGTGCAAGCTGGTAAGCTCTTGGTGAAGATTCTGTCACTCAAAAAGTGATTTAGCAATGACTATGGGAACGTACTGCAGTCTTCACCGACTTTTCCTGTCTCCTGCGATTGGGCCTCCTTCTTCTGGCAGCTTCATCCTTGCTGTGGTGTGCTCTGCCACTGGGCTTTTTTGGTGGTGGTTTTCCTTGATGAGGCACCTCCTTTTCTTCTCTTCTTGAGTGCCCCGGCTTATCTAGTGTGGGAGGAAGTAGGAATGAGAGAGAAAAAGCATTATGTTAGTCATATTAAGGGGATTTTTTACCTTTAAAGAATTTTCTTGGGGATGATTTCTCTTTTATTCTTTTTTTCCCCCTGGCAAGCAGGATAGTCTTTTACCAATTTCTGTCGCATTTGACTAGCATTCGTTAGCCAAGAGGTTTGTAATTATGGAAACTGAGAGGGGAGGAGTTGGTGATTACCCATGACAGGGGAAGGCAGTGTAATCAACCCTGTGTTGTTTGGTTAAAGACATCAAAATACCACACAATCATTTTAATGCTGATACCTACACAATGATTCTTTATTGGTTTGATGAATAGATCACTAACAAGCTTCGATTCAACTGCAAAACTGAGATTTTTGGGTTCATGATTATGCCATTTCAGGTTCCAGTTGTAACATCTAATTTTCCTGTTGACCGGACTTGTCAATATCCTGAAGGATTTTTTCCCCACTTCAGAGGATTGGGTGATTCAGTCATGTAAGTACTTACCCTCTGCTCTTGGATCTTGGACAATGTTTTCCATGATAGTGAAGAGTGGAAAGGAAATGCCTATGAAATGTTGAAGTATCAAAATGAGTAGTCCTCTTTCCATGCATGAAATCCTAACTTTATTACCTCTTTCTGCATGAGCTTCTCATTGTTTATTGTTGATCACTTTTCTTGCTGATGTTCTGCTTCTGACTTAAAATGTGCAGCATAATGAATGGTATAAATGCCCCAAAAGTGGTGGAGTGCTTAGGTTCTGATGGTAACAGATACCGGCAACTTGCGAAATCCGGCAATGATGACCTGAGGCAAGATGCTGTAAGAATTCAAGTCACTTGCTCTTCTTGTGAATCTTATAGCCTTGAAAATGATCATATTGAACAAAATTTTTTGGTTAGACATAGTGGTTTTTAAGGAATAAAATTTGTGACAGCTGAGTTAGTTTATTGTTGTAAATAAATTGCAAAAAAGTAAGGAATTCAGGTGGAGTCCAGAGGCTACAGCTTTTGATGAAATTTGATTTTCATTGTCCTTTTTTGCAAATTTCGTTGCTGAAACGTACTCAATGGAGTTCATTTTCCCTTTACAAAATTTTTCATAAATACCATGCAGGTGATGGAACAGTTTTTTGGTTTAGTTAACATTTTCCTGCAGAACAATCGTGACACATGGAGGAGGAGACTCGGGATACGTACTTACAAGGTAGTGTTCTCACCTAAAACAAATAAATTGTATTGCTGAGTTTTCTGAAAGTTACTCCTTTCATAACAGGTATATTCTAGATCCTACCTGAGCTGGGTCTCATATTTCAGTGATGAAATTTTCCCACTTGACTTTCTCTTAAGTTTTCAGAAGAGTATGTTTGGTTCATGGATTTTGGTGGGAAAAGAAATGAAAATGCTAAGGAAATATTTTGGTTGGTAAGAAAAATAACGAAGAAAGGAAAACTTGAGGAAAAATATAATGCATTTGAGGAAAATGAATTTTCCTCACAAAATGATAAGAAAAATGAGGGAAAATCCTATTTGACCTCTCTCTCATTGTCCAAAACTTTCATCACTCCTTTTTTTCGTTCCTTTCTTCATTATTTTCTTTAACAACTTAACAATTTGAAAATTTATGTTTCTTTGTTTTCTTAATATTTTCCTTTCCTTGTTAAAATCCTTATACCAAACATAGTGGAAGTGATGTAGCTTCTGAATCTTCATAGACAACCCTGTGTTCCTGTCATATTTGATTTAGGTGTTTTCTTGAGTCAACTACAGATGACTTAAAAAAGTTGTAGTATGTAATGTTGCCACTATATGTAATAGGATCTTTGAGTGCTGATCCCTTTAAGCCTTGTTGTAATCTGTCATTTCTTGTTGTTGAAGCTACAGTTATCGTGACAGCCATTACTTGAGATTCATGCACCAAAATTTCGATTTAGAACTTATATCTTTTCCACGCTTCAGATCTTCTTATGTTTGTTCGAGAAAGTAAACATGAACTATTCTCCGAGTAAGCAAGAATTACCCACCTCTTTCTTGAGTATTGATTTCTCTGTGTGCAGTTTAATTGAGAGGTAACCATATGATTGCTATTAAAAAAATACTAAGCTTGGAAAATGTGGGATTTGTCCAAATGGAGACAGATATTGGCAGCTTGAGCAAGCATGTTGACTCTGGCATCCGTGGTCCTTCAAGAAATTATAATATTCCACTGACTTTGTTGTTTCTCTTGCTCCTTTTCTCTTTTCACATTTTTCTTCTGGGAAATCGACGACTCTATATAGTTCATATCTTATGCTGTAGTTAATTAAATCATGTATAGGTCTCCAAGAGAATGTCTTAGTCCTTTTTTTCTCTAAAGCATCATGTGTTTGCCTTGCATTTTTTAAGTTCTTATTATTAAATGGTTGTGGTAATAATAAGTTGATAACTTATTCCTGTGCCCCTCAAAACTGTAATTTCATTGCTTTGGTGAGACAGGTTGTTCCTTTTACTCCCAGTGCTGGTGTTCTAGAATGGGTGAATGGAACTTTGCCACTTGGTGAATATCTTTTTGGGAGGTTAGTCAAATTACCATTTACATAAAATGGCTGTTTATGAGTTTATTTTTTTTTTAAAAAAATTGATTGTATGTTGTATGTTGAATGTGTTGATGTCCCCTATGCAGCTCCAGAAATGGAGGTGCACATGGACGCTATGGGGTAGGAGATTGGACATTTATGGAATGTCGGCAGCACATGGCTGCGGTATGCATCATGTGGTTCTTTTATAGTGCTTGTTATCCATTTCTATTTCTATGCCTTTAACCCTTTTGAATCCTTTTTTGGTTGCGCCTGGATAGAAGGATTTGAATTTGAGGGAAGGATTTCATATGACTTCATTTGGTAGATTTAAAATCCACCGTCTCCAAAAAAGAGAGCTCATAGATTTGAAATCCATTGTAACATAAAATTATCCAAACAAGCTTGGTGGATCTGTTATTATGGATTGAAGATCCTTTGTTCTAAATCCATCAATAGAAAACACTACCTAAGTAAATTTTTTGTTCTATATAAGTAAAGGGATCTCATGCATGCAGATTAGAAGATTGTACATGTCAACTTGATCAATTTTGTTAATCTTCTAAGTCAAATTTTTTTGATGCAATAAGCAACACATTGTTCCTTGCTCAGTGCATACTTTGTTTTGTAGGAAACTAACAAGCGCAAGGCATTCCAGGAAGTCTGCAAGAATTTCAGGTGTGTGGATTTTGTGAAACCACCTAATTGTTAAAAACTTGAACTAACTTGGTTTAGTTATCATACAATGCAGGCCGGTCATGCATTACTTCTTCTTGGAGAGGTTTTCACATCCTGCTGACTGGTTTGACAAGAGGCTGGCATATACAAGAAGCGTGGCAGCTAGTTCAATGGTTTGTCTTTTAATTTCTATGCCTTGTTCTATGTTTGTAATGATATTGTCAAATGATAAAGTCAAAACATGATGTAGTTTCTTTCCTTGCTTGGAGGAAATACCCAGCATTCAGTTAACTGGCCTTGACAGATGACAGTATGATAAGTTCAAATCTGATAGCAGTAAAATAGAAATTCCCCTGTATGCAGGTTGGTTACATTGTTGGATTAGGAGATCGGCATTCCATGAATATTCTGATCGATCAAGCTAGTGCAGAAGTTGTTCATATTGATTTAGGAGTCGCATTTGAGCAAGGCCTGATGCTGAAAACACCTGAACGAGTTGGTCTTTTTACTTAATTAACTTGAATGCTTTATTTTCTGGCACTTATTGTTCTTTTCTTGTCTCAATAATTTATCTTGACTAATGTGTTAAACTATCATTTCCAGGTACCATTTAGGCTGACAAGGGACATCATAGATGGTATGGGCGTAACTGGCGTGGAAGGCGTTTTTAGAAGATGTTGTGAGGAGACACTTTCTGTTATGAGAACAAATAAGGAAGCATTGCTTACAATTATTGAGGTACAATTGCTAGATAGATGTTGCTATTTTGAAATAATGAGAAAGTTTACTATTATTTTGTAACTTGGAATTTTATGCAGGTTTTTATCCATGATCCCTTATATAAGTGGGCTTTATCACCTCTGAAGGCTATGCAGCGTCAAAAGGTATGTCAGCAGTTCTGTTTCAATCTATACTTAAGAATTTTATGCAATCAGAGTGCTTTCAATGCTTTGCAGTTGTAGATAGTGGAAGTAAAATTATTTATTTGGCTAGTTGGAAGTATAAAAAGAGGCTCCTTTTTTATGAAAATTAAAATCTCAATGAGTGTAACTTAAAGAGTGCATCTATGATATTGTCTAAGGATGTGTAAACTGTGATATCCAAATCCTGTGAATGCAACCAAAAGTATTTGATTTACAATTTGGCAACTTATCAACCAAAGAGCTTTAGTTGTGATGGCTGAGTACCATGCTTCTGTTCATGTCCTTTTGCTTTCTTTCAACTGCTTGTTCAATAAATTCTCACTTTTTGACCAACGATTCACCCATGATTTAGGACTTGGTCCATGAACATAAAACTGTTAACTACCATTTTCATTTGTGAAGTTTGTTTGGTAACAAGAAAGATTGTACCTGATCATTTGTTATGAGAAATCTTCCTTTATAATTGAACTTAATGAGAATTGATTTAATCTGTTCTAGGCCTCCCTGTTCCTGCCAGACGAAATTAAGGTTCTTTTGAGCATTTCTCTACAATGGAGTAAATCAATCTGCATGCTGATTAAATCAGTTCATATAAGTGCTAGTCATTTATATTTCTGAGAGTTGTATGTTATATGAATCTCTGTCACTGGAAGTTGGGCATCTCGCTGCTGAACATGTATGTATTGCTTCTGACATAAGCTTGTTTTTGGCCCTTATTAGGATATTGATGATGATTTAGATGCCAACTTAGAAGACTCTGATGAAGATGAGTATGAAGGAAACAAAGATGCTGCAAGAGCCTTGTTGCGAGTTAAACAAAAGCTAGATGGATATGAAGATGGTGAAATGAGAAGTGTTCATGGGCAGGTATGTCAATGTTCAACCCAACTGCTTGATGCATGCACAATTTACGTCCTTTAGATTGTGTTGTTGGTTTTGAACTTAGGCATTAAAGGTGCTCGCCTTTGTAGCCAGAGGTGAGAGGCGAGAGGGGCAAGGCAAAATCACCTTTCTCCTTGCCCAAGCGAGTTGCCTCCCCAAGGCGTCAGAAAGATGCGCCTTTCTTGCCTTTTTTAGGGCAACAAGCATTATAAAAGCGCCTCTTTGAAGTTCGCCAATCAATGGTCAAAACTCAAAAGACTGAAAAAAAAAAAAAGGAGAAAGGAAGACAAAAAGTGAAAAAAATAGGAAAGCTCTAGAAAGAGTTAAAAAAGCGCACGCATAGCAAAACGGGAAGGTCAAGTCACAAAATCAGCTTATTGCATTTAAGATTTGGTTGAGTAATTTGGATTTGATTTTGTCATCTTATATTTGTTGCATAACCTGTAGAATCTCCATTTAAACTGAAACTTACTACACACACATCATATGTTGTAAATTCTGCATCTTGCTTTTCTCGCCTTGGGCATCAAAGGCCTTTGTCTTGTATTGCGTTTCGCATGTAACAACAATGATCTTAAATAAAACCTGTGAACAATACTTCAAAGATGACCATCTTAACTTTTCAAGCAACACACCCACGGAGCCAATGGGCTAAAAATGATGCTGCCGCTGCAAAAATTCTAATTTTGCCATGTTGGCAAAAGTTTTTTCATTAGTTCTTTTCTCTTCGATGCTCAGTAAAATTGCATGGTTCTGATGAATATGGAATTTTGTAGGTTCAGCAACTTATACAGGATGCAATTGATCCTGACCGATTGTGCCATATGTTTCCAGGATGGGGTGCTTGGTTGTGACAACCTATATATCATCACAGTTTAGGAGTTTGTACAGAGAAATCAAAATTTAAACCAAAAAAAAAAAAAAGAAGAAAAGAAAAAGAAAAGGTAAATATAGGTGGTTTTTATGCTGTACAGTGAAATGAAAGGTAAAATTTTGTATTTCGGTCATTTGTAATTTCGATTGAGTAGTGGGAGATTTTGGCTGTTTATTCTCGGCTCTGTCATGTAATTTCGTCTGCATGTTGATCCATACATATATTTATTTATCATCCATTCTAACTCGACCCCAAACATGAATTTTTCTGGAAAAGAAAGTAAAAAAAAGAGTAGAAATGAAGTTAGTGAATTCTTTATTTCTTTTTTCTTTTTAGGAGCTTTTAAGAATATATGCTATCGTGGGAATTTGTAAGTTCATTTGATAAAAGTTTAAAGACACATTCTTCAGTGTCTTGTAAGATGATATTTTGAAAAGCTTACAAATTTAGCCAAAAAGAATTCTAGTAATTACTATGATATTTACTACGGCAGCTTTTAAAGGAAAAAAAAAATTATGATGCATTCTGAATCAAAATTATATATTATAAGGATCTCGTCTGACGAACTTAAATTCTTTAGCCGTATAAAATTAGCGAAAGAGAAAGAGCAAGTCGCTTTTGTAATTGGAATAGTATATGAGAGGGTATTTGTCTTAGCTTATAAATTTTTCAAAATATTTGATAAAAATTTAAAAGTGTATAAGATGATGGAAAGTACTTAATTTTTTTTAAAAAATTAAGGAAGTTTTAAATTTATTTTTGAATTTATGAGAAAGTTCTTTTAAATTTAATTATTTTAATAAAAAAATTATCATTATAATATTATATATGTTCTATGAAGAATCTTATTTTATTCAGCTATTTTTATAATTTATATTAAAAATAAAATTTAGTATTTTATAAATTTTAAAAATATTTTGTAAGATATAGAAATTATAAGATATTTTTTTATTAACTTAGTTAATAAGTTAAATAATAATATAAAACGTCCATTTTCATTCGCGCACGCTGGCGGTTCACAAACTTCTATTGAAGTCTTGTCTTCGCGTCCCCCGCGCCCCGCGCCCCGCGCCCCGCGCCGCCCCGGCCCGCCCCGCCCCGCCCCGCCCCACCGGGTGTTTGAAGCCCCTGAGTCAACGACCCCGGCAGATTTTGCGTGATCGTTAAAATACACTATCACTCCAATCCAATTCCAGGTAACTCTCTTTTATTATGCACAGATTAATCGTAAGTTTGAGTTGTTAGTTAAATTACGTCTCTTTTTGCATTTTTGTTTTCATTTATGCTTGAAGTTCCACACAGCGGACATGTGGTCTTACTGCACATTCTGATACAAAAACTCCCCAGATTTGGAAGCAGCAGAAAAGTACGAATTTTATTATTTATGGTTTTTTTGTGCGTGTGTGTGTGTGTTTTGTTTGACATAAGCAGTGAAGAATTGTAGTTACTTCGCGTCGTCGTTGGAATTCGGCATTGATTTAACGAAGTGAAGAAGGATGCTTGGATTTTTAATTTTATATGGTAATATTTTGAACTCAAGAATCGAACTTTACCAATTATTGTTATTGTTATTGGTTTTTTAAAAATAAAAATAGGATCATTGCTGGTTCCCAATTAGCCCTATGGAACTCGAACCTAATTATTGTTGTTGTTGATGATGATGTTGTTTTTGTTATCTCCTGGTATAGACATAACTAGAATTGTAAGAGCCCATAGCTCATAGCCTCGTGACAGAACTGTTAAATATGGCCAACTAACTGAATTCAGAAGATGAACTGTGATTTATGGAGTGATTGTTGACAAAAAACCCAAGAAATATTGAGAAGAATAGGATGGGGGAAGAAGAAGCGGGGAAGAGAGATTGGGGAACAGACCAAGCGAGAGGAAGAAAACTGAATTAACTTAGCCAGCACAATCTGCCCTGCATTCTGTGCCCCAAGGCAGGTATTTAATACATTGAAAGTTTCAATAAACTAACTATAACCACTTTTTAAAATATTATAATAGTTACGAGCCATGTGAGTCACCAAATTAAATTTTCTCCTCTGGGCTATTTATGTGTCTTCACCTAAAAGTCACGTCGCAACTAACTCACTGTTTTGGGAATGTTTCTTTTTTCTAAAAACATCTCTTGCTTTGTTTTGTGTACTTGCCTGTTTCTTGGCTTTCCTTCCTTCATCGAAATCTTGTTGACCTCTCAAACTCTCTTCCTTCTCTTTGTTTCCCCTTTTCTTCCGTCTCCCTAAAGAGAATGGTATACAAGAGGTAGTGTTTTTAAATTGGAAAGTCCCGCTGTCTGAAAAATATTACTACTTGATTCTATGTGTTAACCATGAGGATGATTGCCTTTGTTTCCTCATCCTCATTTAGCTTATGGCTGTTATATATTTTGTTCTCTCACACTCTGAAATTCTGTCCACTTGTGCGTCTAATAGTTTGTGATGCTAGTGTAGCGGTAATTGCAGTGACTCATGGCTACCTCAACAGAGGAAGACTATGATGCATTCTTGGAGAAGGTGAAAAGGACAATTTACGTAGACAACTTGGCACCCTCTGTTACTGAAGCTGTCATGAAAGCTGCTTTCAATCAGTTTGGTAATGTGAGAAGTGTTCAGTTTATACCCAACTATTTTGAACCGAAAAATATGCCACAAGCTGCTTTGGTGGAAATGGAAAACCCCAAGCAAGCCTGGGGAATTATAAGTGAGATGGAAAATTATGCTCTCATGATATCGGGAATGCCAAGGCCTGCCAGGGCACGTGCTGCTAAATTGGAGATGTTTGATGATCGTCCTAGAAAACCAGGACGAACGATAGTATGTCGTTGGTTGGAGCCTGAAGAGCCTGATTTTGAGGTAGCGAAGAAAATAAAGGATCTTGTGAGGAGACATGCTGCTGAAGCATCAGTAGTGCTTGAGGTATTTTGTTTAACTATTGATTATTTTTTGTGGGCTTGGCGGAAATTTATAATTTTTGGAAATTATATTGTCTTATCATCTTAATGTAGCAACAACTGGCAGAGGAAGAAAAGCTTGCAGACCAACAGAGTGACACCTTGAAAGCACAGTTTCAGAAGTATGAGCTGCTGGATAGCATACTTGAAGATGGAACAGCTAAACATTTGGCACGTCACTATAACGTGCCTATTTCAGATACTTGATCATGACGATCTTCATCATAGATAACCAATTCAGGAGGTAGAAAACCTTGTAATTTGATCCCAAACCCCCCAGTGAAAAGTTTTTGGCTTTTCCTTTTATACATGGGCAATGTGTACCCTGCTCCAAAGACTAATTTTTATTTGTGCATATCTTCTGTATTTGGATTTGATGCTTCCTTCTCTTTCTGTGTGTGTGTGTTCATGGTGTGGGGGGAGGGGGGATTCTTTTTATGGATAACACTTTAGGTTTTAATATTTTGGCTTCTATATGGAAGGTTTTTGACTAGGCTTATGGCATCAGAGATGGCTGTTATAAGAAGTCTGTGATACTATATCTTATGTTAAACTTGCTTGGGGGTGGAGTACTGTTAATTCTGAGTTCTTAATCATTAGGGGAACAGTGGGGAATTTTACCATTGGTTGTTTACTGCACTTAGCATTAGTTGTATCTTGCAGCCAGAATCACTAGCAGTTGCTGGTCAACCAATTCCCACTGAAAATGAAAAGCACTGGATTATTGCAGTGGTGCCCGTGCTGCTATGAGCTTCTTTTATAGAATTCTTCACTCCAGTGATGTATTACATTATCATGTATCATCACTACAGTGGGCAGGTCTCTCTCTGTGGTATTGCAATTAACTTAACATGAATTTATGTTCTTGTTGTACCGAAAGTTGTCCAGATTAGGGTATTTGAGGGTAGTTGCTTGCCTTCCCATTACACAATTTGACACTTTGTATACGTGAAAATTTATCCATACCTGCATACAGTTTCTGTTATATGCAAGTGCTGTCTTGAAGCAGCAAGTAGTGTTTAGCAGAGGGAGGGATGGCAAAGTCAGGAAGTCAAATTATGTAGTAACAAACCCCCCTGAGGAGAATTAGGGCTAGTAGTGGTGGCAAGCCCCTCTGCATTTTGAATGCTGGAGTGCTCAGATGTGGAGAACTCTCAAACTGAGAATATAGTTGTGAGAAAGTAAATTTAAGGAATGAATCAATTTTATGTCCGCTTGAGAGACTTGCTCTTGGGTGTTCGTGCTGTAGCAGAACTGAGGGAAAGATCATTTACATATGAGATCCTGATAATATTTTTAAGCATCCCATTAATTATGTATCATAATCCCAAGAAAAATACGTATATACATTAAATACTTCCAAAATTTTAAAACTATTCTTCCATAAACTATAAATATCTAAATAAGATTGAATGATCAGAGGAAGCTAACATAAGCCTGTGCAAATGGTATGAACAAGTCTTTTAACGTCAACATAATATTCTTTGCTGGGTTAAAAATTTACAAGTGCCACATTTACATTTTACAAATACTTTATTGAACCTGTTTAGCAGATGATTAATCTCGATCTCTAACTCTTGTTACAACAAAGAGATTTCTCCATAAGGGAAATACTTGAAGTCAGTGCATAAATTCATGCCCCTTATTGCGTGTTTGTTAAATAGGATACTGATCCATTATCTAGATGAAATCCTGAAGACTAAAAAGGAGTTAGCGAAGACCATTAGATCCGTGCAAGTTAAATATCCATCCAGGAAATCTAGCGATACCAACATTATGGCTTCGATGTTGAAATAGAAATTGACAAGACAACCCTCCAGCTGCTAACTAAAAGGAGACAGCTGATTCACTTGCAGCAAATCTTCACTGAGATGGTATTATTAACCTTTAGGCAGAAGTAGAAAGAAAAAGTATCAGTTTCGAGTGCTAAATTATTTTAGTGAAATCTTGTCTAAAGAATCAACTGACCTTAGAAGAAAACTCACTTTTGCAGATTCATATTTACTGAACAATGTAAAGCTCTTGTTTGGCAATGAAGTAACGGCCAATGATGTCTGCTGTTTCCACAATAAACTGCTCCCTAAATGTCCCCATACGCTTGCTAGGTATGTCGATTGATAGGTCTCTAAAATTTGGCAAGCCTTCTACTTGTACACCATCTCCACATATCAAGAACTGATTTCCAACAATAAATGATCCTGACACACGAATTGCTATTCCATTTTGACCATTAGCACGGCATTGAAGTTTCTCCACAACATGCACAAGCTTCTCAGGAGGCCATTCGCCAGCCAATGTCCTCCGGATATTTGATAAAGTTGTAAAAATATCATCTGGACCAACAGATTCTTTACCAGCAAAACTGCAAATCATGATGCTTATAAGGAAATTGGAAATTCATAGCACAACGCCACTCAAAAGCTTGAATGCCACAAAACTACAATCAGCATGTATGTTTTTATGTAGCTATATCAAGAAACAATATTATTTAATATGTTATTTTCCTTTTTTTACACTCCAAATTGTGGGACCTTGAGTAGTTGGTTTCCTAGTTGAGATTGATACCAAGCTCTTAAATATTTTAGCAACATTTTGATCAGGCGTTCAAAACTTACAAAATGTTTGGTACCTGAAAACTGAATGCTCCTCGTAAAAAGTCCTCATGTGATGCCAAAGATCATCAGATCCATCAAAAAGCAAGTAATAGTGTATTGTCAGCATCTGTTCAAGCCAAATGTCATGCAGCAAATGTCAAAGGCACTTAAATAAAAATATAGCCTATAGAATATTTCATTTTTGAGGTTCATTCATGTCAGATTTAGATAGCATTTATGCCTGCATAAAATATTGGCCTTTATGAAGATACCAAAACTGGCCACACTTGTCATAATTTTATTGGTAATCCAAATTGAAGTATTAACTCACATCTGCTAGATCCTTCATCCTCTGTGTTGGATCAAATACACTTTGGACGAAAGTTTCCAAGTTGACCCCAGCATCCTCATATTTTGTGATAAATGGATGTGAAAGTAGCTGCAGAACAGGCACATAATTCAAAGTGGAATATGAAAATATACCGTATGAAATTCATTCTGCCAGAGTTGACAATTAAGCTTTCTCTCCAGAGTCCTAAAGTTTTCACAATATATATGATCCTTGACATAACGAGTTAGGGAAAGAGTATGCAGGAACCTGGAAACGTGTTCTATATCTAAATGCATCCATGGCACTTCAACTATGCATCTCCAAAAGCTTCTTTCTTGAGTACAAAAAGATATATTCACTTGCTTCTACTGAGATCAAATTTTCAGAAAAGTAAACGGAAAGGTAGGAGAGAAAAAGAAAAATGGAATAATGAAAGGACACCAGACGCTTGATACACATAACCAGATATAACTGATAGGCAGTTTTTAAATCATGCAATACTTAAGACAGAATCTACTGATGCTCACCTTCTCAGCTGTTGGCCTTGCAACTGGATCTTTTTGAAGGCAATCATCCACAAATGAACAGAACTCTGCAGAGAAGTTCTTATTCGACAGTGATGGAGATGGATCATCCAAAATCTTCAATAGATATTGGCGTTAAGGCCCAAGACGAAACAAACCATAAATATATATCAAAATGATATCCAAATTGGAATGAACTTTTAACTTTGTAACAACACATTTTATCATAACTAATATAGTTCATACGCATATTGAAACTACTTTCACAGTCACTTGATATAAACAAAAAATGGAAATAATTGCAGAGATGCATGGTTCCCTTTTTGTTTTAAATTTTTATCATTATTAGAAACACAGTTCAATACTCATGATTTAAAGTCACAGTAAAAAAAGATAGTATATTACAACGTTAATTGCTTTCATGTATATTACAAACATACGAAATGAAAGTTCACAAAATGAAAAAGCAATCAACAAGGCCATAGTGCAGTCAACATTTACCTGCAACATAAGATTAACAGGCCCTTCACAGGCACTGTATGGAAATTCACCTGTAGCACATTCAAAAAGAGCAAGTCCAAGGCTCCAGATATCAGCAGGATAAGAGTAGCTTTCATTTCGAATTCTCTCAGGAGACATGTATGTAACGGTTCCGACAAAAGTTGCACACTGGGGAGCAACAAATATGTGTTAGCAGCAATAAATTAACTACAAAATCATTGATGAGATATATTTATAAGTATCCTAAAGAGTAAGTTTATATAAGACATAGCACAGACCATAGCCATTGAATCCTCTAAGCCAGCACTTATACCAAAATCTGTAATCTTTGGTTCCCCTTTGAGATTTATGAGCAAATTTGCTGGTTTGATATCTCTGTGAACTAAGTGTCTAACTCCATGCAAGTAACTTAGGCCCTTAATAAACAAAGAGAATTGTAAAAGACCAAAGTTGAGCAAGAAAAAAATCACTATAACAAGAAATTCGGTTGTAAGGTAAAACTAAAACTGAAACTGAAGAAACCACTTACAAGCAAAAGTTTTTGCACCATCACGGAAAGAATTGGTTCTGGTACGCTCTTGCGTACACGAATGATATCTGCCAAAGACCCACCATCCATGTACTCTAAAGCGATGCTTATCTGTCCGGAGTCTGGGGTATAAAACGCACCATAGAATTGGACAAGGCCTTGATAACATGGTGCCTCGCATAATGTTCTTATTTCCGTGAGAAGCTGCTGCCTTTTCTCCTGATAAGAACATACATGTATTCATATGAGATGGATGTACAGCACTAATCCCCTGGTACTATTTGTTTTAATCATATCTCTAATTACAATTATTATCATTCACACTCTCTTTTTCCTTTTTTCTTTTCTACCAAAATTGTAATTGATTTCTTGCCTCTATAGTTTGAACACACTGAAATAGGTATTCCAAATAAATGAACAAATGATTCCAAATATGTAGTATGAAAAATCCACTATAAACACCTACAATTATATTTCAAAAAATTCATAGCAATCAATCATCAGGAAACAAAAGAGTAATTCCGGAATAAACCCACCAAGAAAAATTCCAGGCTACACCACAATCAAAGAATTAGCTTTGATTTTAGCATACATTTACCTTTTCAAAAATATTAATCTTCTTGAGGGCAATAATTCTGTGATTCGGGATATGAATAGCCCTCTGAACAACACTGCTTGCGCCACTGCCTATGGACCCGAAAATTCTCATCTCATGAGAAGCGCACCTGTATGTTTTCTCACCATCATCCGCAGAAAAAGCAGATGAGGTACACTTTTGCAGGCCAAGCTCATTTATGTTGTATATATTGTATGATTTGCTTAGCAAATTCACCGTCCCACCATCCGATAACTGCTCTCACAAATTAAACCAAAAATGTGGCAAATGAATCAACAATCAAACATATGACTGGCAGGAAAATCTTGAAAAGAAAGGAAAAGGATGGGAAAACACACACAGACACACACAAACACAAATTACCATGTAAGAATCAGAAGGGTCAATTGTGGACCCAGATGGGAATCCCTTTTCTGCATCAAAGAGTGGCACGAGCTTTTTCTTCAACTCTTCCAGTCCAGCCATGGGAAGTCAAGAAATTGTGCTCCGAAAAATGCGATATTTATTAACGGGGAATTCTTGGAATCATAGATCAATGGGAAGTAACCTAATTTTAACGTTCTTTAAGGACCCTGTCATAATTTGTTTTTACTTTTACTTGTTTCCATTTACTCATTTTGACTATTTAAGTTTTAAAATTTTTTTAATGTCTTTTAAATTGGGGGTAAATCATAAATGGGATTTCACGCCCTTTGTATTTTAAAAAACACGTGTTAAATATTGTATTGGAAAATAAAAAAAAAAAGCGCACAATCCTTTTAATGTTTCTAGAAAAAGGATAAATAACACAACCATTTATTAACATAAAAAATAAACATTTTAACTTTATATGAATGATACTAAATTTTTTAACAGACATTTAAGAAAAAATCCCTAAATTTATTTTTAGTTTAGTTTTTAATTTTCATTTGAATTTTTACACACTAAACTCTCATATTTTTCACAAAATTTAGAAATCACTTCTCATATCTTTTAAAAAGATCTATATATCCTTATACCTAAAAAAAATAACAAAAATACTTGAGAAATGCATTTCTATCTTCAAAAAGAATGCTTCCCCCCCCCTCCCCCCCTTTTTTAATATGAAATTGACTTCTTGAGGCGCCACAAAAAAGGGCATGAAACCATTCCTCTGCCACTAACATGAGAAGAAGTGAAAAAAAAAAAAATAGACACTAAAATTTTTGCTATTTTTTTGCGACAATGGAAGGAAAAATAGCCGCAAAATGAAGCAAAGTACAAAAAGAAGTAATCAAAAGAAACAAATGTATATTTTCTGCATTTACAATTTCAAATGTATGTGATTTTTCAGTGTTATACTTATTTTTTGTCTATTTTCTCATGTTTAGGGTTTTTATTCTTTTTTTAGTTGTTAAATAATTGAATCCATTTGACATATATATGATTTTTGTTGTGAGATGGAAAGTTTCTGATTTGTACTTGAAGGGCACGAAAGTTTGACTTCATCTTTTTGGGGTTTATTCTTTTTTTATTTGAAATTATATGGTAAAATTATATGGTAAAACTATCTAAAAATGGTAATGTATTATCTGCAGTACAAAGCATCCAGTACACATTAAGTGTAATATATAATCTGTGTAACTGTAGTATATTTTAGAAGCAAATATAGTATAATACATATAAACTTCTAGTACACATTAGACAAAAATTGTAATAGATAATCTGTGTAACTGCAATTATTTTAGAAGCAAATGTAATATAAAACATTCAAACTTGCAGTACATATTAGGCAAAGTTGTAGTATATAATCTGTGTAGCTGCAGTACATTTTAGAAGCAATTGTAGTATAAAATATTTAAACCTATAGTATACATTAAATGAAAATGTAGTATATAATATGTGTATTTGCAGTATATTTTAGAAGCAAATATAATATAAAACATTCAAACTTGAAGTATACACTAATTGAAAATGTAGTATATATTATGTATTTCTGAAGTACATTTTAAAAGTATTTGTAATACAAAATATTCAAATTTTTAGTACACATTATCTAAAAGAGTTAGTTTGTAATCTGTTTATATACTAATTTTTCTTTATCTGATTACAGCAAAGCCAAGACATTAAGAGGTATGCTCTCGTTGCTCCTCCCAATTTTTTAAGAGTAAATTGGAGATTGTGAAGTTTAGGATGGGGTAAAAATATTTTAATGCATTGAAGAAGACCCCTTTCTATATATACATGGATATGCTTAAGTTTTATTCAAGCTTCATTTGGCTTGAAGCTTTACTTAGGAGGTTTGACCCAAAAAAGCTATTATTTCATTTTTTAGGGGGGGTTGAGGTTCCTTTTTCTGCAACTGAATTTTCTATAGTTTTAGGGTTGCTGTATGTGGGCCAATCTATTGATATAACATTGAAGATAAAGTTTTCAACCCTTGACAACCTTTTTTCTGGAAAGCTGCATAATATAACTAAATCTAAAATAGTAAAAAAGTTTGAGGAGTATGTATATAAGGATAGCGAGGAAGACTTAAATAATTTTTGTAGGTTGTACATACTTTTTATTTTTAATTATTTTTGTTTCTAACATCTAATTATTGGACTCCACGATTTTTCCTACCATACTTGGATAATTTGTCTAGAGTTGGTCTATATGCATAGGGAATAGCTTCATATAATTTTCTTGTTCAAGATATGAAGAACCATTTAGGAGTAAGTGGAGAAAGAACCAAGAAGTACATTGATGGGTGCACAGTGGTTTGATGGTAAGTGTTTGTTTCATTTTTCTAATAACATTGATTATATTTACATTCAAGTGAGTATAATTTTTCAATTTATGAATGACAGGCATGGGTTTATGAATGCATCTCATCACTGGCTTTACCAATGAGTATGTTTGAGTTTCTATGTTTTTATTGGTGGAAGGATAGCAAACTCCCACTTAATGTGGATGAGGTAGAGAATAAATTGAAACAAGTTACAGCAAAAATGGTAATAATTATAATAATTCATTGTTAGCTTTTTGTATAATAATTTGAATTTGATAATTATTTTCATTGTAATAGGTTATAGCGCTCAACCCTGTTCTAGAGGAGTTATAATTAGCAGTTTTGATCAAGAAATTAGAGGATGCTAGTATTGTTATTAGTGAAGTCCATGTTTGTGATCATATAATATGTGAAGCAATTATTGTAGTGAAAGTTGAAGAAATTAAATCATTGAAAGAAAAAATTGCTCCATTGATATAATGACAATGAAGGGCAGGGCAAAAAGAAGTATCTAGTTGAGGACAAGACTGATAGGGAGGAGCTTGGAAAGGAAACTAGTGAGTATGTACATGAGGGGGGACTTGATTTGGTAGATGATGCACAAAAAGAAGGGGATGAATCTGAAGACATGGTGGATGAAGAAAGTCGAACAAAACATCATCATGATCCTTCAGATTCCCCTAAATCTTTGAAGACAGAACTTTCTATACCAATTCAAGCAACTGAGTTCGAGGAATCTAAGAATGAAGTGGCAAATATCATGTCCTTGAATGTGATAAATGTGCATAATTGAGAAGACAGGAAGCCAAAATAGAAATCTCTAGATTTTATTAGCCCCCTAAGCACTGCACCAGCCAAAAGAGCAAGATAAGTGACAAAAACCTACTGTCCTCGTCCTCATTCTCGTGCACAAAAAAATAAAGAACAAGAAGATAAGGTGTTGCCAACTACTTAATATTTTAAGTTTTTGCTAATTGCATTTCATTTGCAAACTATCTGTTTGTAATAAATGTAATGATATCTTATATTTGATTGGTTGATATTTGTACTTAATGTGATTATATCTTATATTTCATGTTGGTGATATTTGTACTTAATGTACTAATCTTTTGTACTCCATGTTGGTCATGTTTGTACTTAATGTGCTAATCTTTTGCACTTCATGTTGGCGATATTTGTATTTCATGTGCCGATCTTTTGTACTCCATGTTGAGATATTTGTACTTCATGTGCTGATCTTTTATACTTAATAGTTGATACTTTGTATCTAATGTACTTGAGTTTTGTACTCCATGTTGGTCATATTTTGTATTTCAATAGGAGATACTTCAATAGTTGATACTTTGTACTTAATGTATTGTATTTTGTACTCTATGTTGGTCATATTTTGTACTTCAATAGGGGATACTTCAGTAGTTGATTTAATATGCTTAAGTTTTGTACTCTATGTTGGTATATTTTGTACTTCAATAGGAGATGATACTTTGTACTTAATGTGTTTGAGTTTTGTACTCCAAGTTGGTATATTTTGTACTTCAATAGAGGATATTTCAATATTTGATACTTTGTACTTAATATACTTGAGGTTTGTACTCCATGTTGGTTATATTTTGTATTTTAATAGGGAATACTTCAATAGTGATACTTTGCACTTAATGTGTTGAGTTTTGTACTCTAGGTTGGTTATATTTTATACTTTAATAGGGGATACATTAATAGTTGATACTTTATACTTAATGTACTGGGTTTTGTATTCTATGTTGGTTATATTTTGTACTTCAATAAAGGATACTTTAATAGTTGATACTTTGTACTTAATGTGCTAATATTTTATACTTCAATAGTTTATACTTTATACTTAATGTGTTGTATTTTGTATCACAAGAGACCAAAGACATCAACCCAATTCAGGTGGTAGATGAACCAGCTAGCCCAAAGATTGAAGCGCCTAATCCCTATAAAGGAAGGATTGATTATAGATGTTGTGCTTTTATTCCAGTAGAAGAGCGAGAAGTCATCAACAACTTTGTCAGAAGAGATAATTTGAGGTAACAAAATTTACTTATTAATTTTCTTTTGGATAAATTGGTGTCTAAACTAACAATTAACAATTATGTAGGGTAACTGTCTGGGAGGGAGCAAGACAGTTTCTAGATAGAAGAAACTTTTGTGAGCTCTTATTGGGAGGAGAACTTATCGATGACATAGTGGACTACTACATGTCGATATTATGTAGTCTATCTTTTAGCAACAAGTGTCCTTACAAGGTGTGGTTTATGTTTGCAATAGCGCAGGTATGTGGCGATTTCCTAAATTAATTTGGTTCACATTTCTTATGAGTCTAACCACTTATTTTATACTTCATAGGCTAATATTTTAGACAGATTCGAGGGACGCAACATGAAAGATATTACGAATGAAGAATTTGTCGAGTTACACTTAACTCCTTCACTCATAAAGATTTAGAAGAGCTCACGTTGGATGTTGTAAACCTGTATTGTTACATAATCCTACCGATTTGTTGGCACCATCACTGGTTTTTGGTTGTCCTCGACACCTCGACTCATTTTTTCTTGTACATGAATTCAATAATGGCCGCCAGATACAAATCAACAACTACTGTTATTGTAAGTTTGCTTCCTTTTTCTATTATTTTTTCATAGAGTAAGGAGTCAACAATTGATCAATATTTTTGTAGGCTTCATTCTATTCTTGAAACATGAAGCTTTCATTGGGGTGTTGTGTGGACAAATACATGAAGCAAAAAAACACAGACAACAAAAGGGTGTAGTGGATTGTGGTGTCTATATGTGCCTTTGGGTAGAAGGTTATGCTAGAGACACCATTGAGTTTTGGAGGGCTACTAGAACAACTAACATGGATAAATATCCTGCGACAATGGCATATACAATATTAAGTCATGAAAATGCTAAGAATTGAATTACACTTTGTATGTAAAAATATATGTAAATTGAAGCATACTTTGTATATAATATTATTTTTTATGTAAGTGTAGTTTTCCATCAAGTATTTATAATGTTTTCAATTGAAATTGGGTAGTGAATTGAGTACAATTTGAGAGAAATAAAGTATCAAATTGTAATAAACAACGTATAACCTATGTTGCGTTGAAGTATAATATGCCTAGTTTTCATTGAAACTATGAAAATTGGGCAGCCAATTTGAGTATAATGTGAGGGTAATGAAGTACAAATTTAGAAAAAATAAAATATAAAATGTGTTTCGTTGAAGTTCACTTCAATTCAATGGAATTGGGTAGTGAATGTGAGTATAATTCAAAGGAAATGAAGTACAAACCCAAAACAAACGAAGTATAAAATGTGTTTTGTTGACGTACACTTCAATTCCTTTGAAACTGGGTAGCCAATTTGAGTACAATTTGAGGGCAATAAGTACAAACCCAGAAAAAATAAAGTATAAAATGTATTTCGTTGAAATACACTTCAATTTCATTGAAATAGGGCAATGAATTTGAGTAAAATTTGAGGGTAATGAAGTACAAACCCAAAACTAACAAAGTATAAAATGTGTTTCATTGAAGTACACTTCAAATTTTTTAAAACTGGGTAGCCAATTTGAGTA
>JACGDI010005866.1:15071-26374 GCA_014898725.1 Jacaranda copaia
TTTTGATCGTCGGGCTTGGGTTACAATATCTCAAGAATATAGCGTGCAAGAAATTCTTTTAGAACTTCTTTGTCAGATAAGCCAAGAAAAGAGAGAAACATTGAGCGGAAAGAGTGAAAAAGATTTAGGCGTACAGTTATATAAAACTTTATCAGGTAGAAGGTATTTGATTATAATAGATGATATATGGAGTATTCAGGCATGGGATAGGGTAAAATTTTTCTTTCCAGATAACAACAATGGAAGTAGAATATTGCTAACCACTAGGCTATCGAACATGGCTTTGCATATAAGTGGCATTGGTGGACTTGAAATGAATTTTTTAGATGAGGATAAAAGTTGGAATCTACTTTGCAAAAATGTATTTGGAGAAGAAGGTTGCCCTCTTGAATTGGAGGAAATTGGGAAGGACATTGCTAAAAATTGCAAGGGACTTCCTTTGTCAATTGTCGTGGTCGGAGGAATTCTAGCAAAGTCCAAATGGACACAAGAATTTTGGAAGTATATTGCAGAAAATTTAAATTCAATTGTGAATTTAGAGGATAACGAACGTTGCTTAAAAATATTGCATACGAGTTATAACCAATTACCAGTTCATTTAAAGCCATGTTTTCTTTATATGGGAGCTTTTCCTGAAGACACTGTGATTCGTTCCTCTGAGCTCATCAGGTTATGGGTTGCTGAAGGACTTCTAAAGCCCGTTACTGGCAAAAGCTTGGAAGAGATTGCAGAAGAGTGTTTAAAAGATCTTGTTGATAGAAATCTCATTTTAGTTGATGAATGGCGGATTAATGGAAAAATAAAATCTTGCAAGATCCATGATCTCCTTAGAGACATATGCTTAAGAGAGGCTGAGAAAGAGAAGTTTCTTTGTGTGAGAAAGGAGCATAGTCTTAACATTCCACAAGGTGGCATGAATACCCAACGCCGTATTGCTCTTCATCGAAGCAAAAAATTAGATGAGGAACATCTTAGTCTAGTCTTTGATGCTGTGCAATCCATGTCACTTGTTCGCTCTTTGATATGTGATTTTTTGGAAGATTTACCATCACTGAATTCTAGATTGTTGAGGATATTAAGAGCAGTTGATAAAAAGAGTGTATATGATGATGGAAACTATTCTCTGGAAGCTATTTTTCAGCTAGTTAACTCACGACACCTTGAGATCTTTGCTATTTCTGATCCAGAATTTACACTTCCTTCTTCAACCTACATATTTTGGAATCTACAAACATTAATTGTTCGTAGTTTGGTGGGAGATATTTTTGCACCAGTTGAAATTTGGAAAATGCCTCAGCTTAGGCATGTGGAATTGGATTCACTTTATCTCCCAAATCCTCCGAGTGGGAGAGATGACTGTGCTCTTGAGAATCTACAGATGCTCTTTACTGTAAGAGATTTCAAGTGTAGTGAAGAGGTAGTTAAGAAAATCCCCAATATCAAGAAATTGGGAATATTGTATTACGAATTTGAGGAAGAATCAGGCTTACACTATTGTCTCAACAATCTTGGCCATTTACATAAATTGGAATCCCTTTCTTGCCTCTTTTCTTTTCAAATTGATTTGCCACAGAATATCGTCTTCCCACCTTCTCTCAAGAAGTTGACTTTACACGGCGGCCACCTCCAATGGGAAGACATGACCACAAAGATAGGTTCTTTAGCCCTTCTTCAAGTGCTCAAACTAGGATACAATTCCTTCATAGGACCCAAGTGGGAAACTGTTGATGGGCAATTCCCTAACCTACAACATCTGGAAATTGACTCTTGTGATGACCTGGAAGAGTGGATCACAGACAGCACCCACTTTCCACGCCTTAAGCATCTTGCTCTTATATCAACTATGTTGAAGGAGATCCCTAGGGGTATTGGAGAAATATCAACATTGCAATCAATTGAGTTGGAAGATTGTTGGGAATCTATGGTGATTTCTGCTAAGGAATTACAAGAGGAACTTGGCGATGTAGATTGGAAAGTCCGAGTTGAAATAAGCTCAAGTCAGAAAGAGTTAATGGAGAGCTTAGCAAGCGATAATTTTCTAGTTAAATGGTCAGATTAATTGAATTTGTGGTGACTCATTCATAGTATCAGTGTTTTTCTCATGAACCTCTATACAGAGGATGTTTCAAAGTTTGGTTGATGTTTTGTTTAGTAACGAATTGATTCTTTTTTCTTTTCTTTTTGCTCCTTTTTTTTTTCTTTTTTTCTTTTAATTTGTATTCAAGCTTATTGCATGTTATGTGGTAATTAAAGATTCCTTTTCTTTCTCCTCTTAAGTCACACTTACGATGTATGATTTTCATGGGGTTTTGTTGTCATCAATTGCATTTAGATTGTTGATTAGAGTATTGGATATCATTGTTCAACAATTAATTCTACATGTGATTGATGGAGAATTAAATGATCCATATATATCCATACTATTATACATAGTACAATTTTGTGCTTATCTAATTGTATAATTTTGATTCTAATTCTGCAATTTTGTCCACATGTCAAATTTTTAGAATTTTTATTTTTTTTAATTCAATTGAAATTTTTTATTGGTTATTTATTTACTTTTATATTTTATTTTAGTACGATTAACTTACCATTATAACTAAAATATTATGTTATGTTTATCCAAAATTACAATATAGATTTCTATATCGTAAGATAATACAAAAAAGATCTATTATTGTATTTTTATCTCACTAAATAAGTTTACAATTTTAAAAATATTTTATAAATACCGTATTAAGTACTCATCTCACAAAATTCTATCTTACAAATTTAATTTATCACAATATTAATAGATAAATATTATATTTATTTTATATGTAAATTTTGTTACTCTCCAATTATTCTTTTTACATTTTATTTCCACATTATTCATAGTACAATTCTGTATTTTTAGTTGTAGGACCTCTTTCCCCAATTAGCATAATATAATAATATTTTTTTTCTTTAATCAATTTAAAGTTCAATTAGTAGAAAATTTTTTAGATTTTTTTGATAACACATTTTTATATTATTTTTGATTTATTTTTATTTTAAATTAATTAGATGTTTTTTCAATATATTTAAATATTTTATCAATGTTATTACTTTATTATTTTCTTAATATTTATTTAAAATTAAAGATCTCATGGGCAACTTAGGGTTGTAAGTTTTATATTACTTAAAAATATCAACATGCAGTACTTTTTTATTTCAGTTAATTATATTTTATGTATTTATTTTTAATACTATTTTCAAATATTTCTGTTTGTTTATATAAGAATTTATCTTTGATATTAAATTTTTATTTTACTATTATTTTAGTTGTAGCTATCTTGATTTATTTAGATAAAAAGATTACATATACATCATATTTGAGTGATGTATCTTGAATAATGTGATGTTATGAAATATTTAAAAATATTATAATTTTATTAAGTTGCTTAAATTATTTCAATTTTCTTATCAAATAAATGAAGAAATACTATATATTTATCTATAAAATATTCATCAAATTTATTAGCACTTGATTTATCCATTTCTAATTATGTGCATATAAGAAAGAATTTTTTATTTTTTGCATATAATATCATGTGTTTTGATAAGTTTATTTCAATTGGTTGGATCTTTACTTATTATAATATTTCTATAAGAAAATCATTTTATTTCTCTTCAATAAAAAATATGTATATACAGCTAAAAATCAAAATTTTATTGCTAAGTAAATACTTTTTTACAATTGATATATTTCATATTTAGTAATTTATATTCACTTTGATGATATTAACTATCAAAAATTAAATGTATATACGAAATAATGAAATTATCTAGTAAATATGAGCTCTAATAAATATTAACTTATTTTTCATTTAAAGAGTTAGATTTTTTTAAAATTTAATTATACATTTTTATCCAAAAAATTTAAAATTCATTCAAAATTGTTGATAACTCAGTTATATAGTATACATTTACTTTAAATTTTTGCTTATAATAATTTATAAAAATATTTTTACATGGATTAATGATGTGAAATAAAAAAAGTTTAATTGAAAGCAAATATTCTTTATTTATTCCTATATTTTTATACACTTATAAAAGAAACTTATGAGAGACTGATATTTTATTTTGAATTGAATAATAGAAATTTACTTATTATATTATTCATGTACATAATATATGTTAATTGGTAATTTTAAAAATAATAAAATAACTACACATATAAATAAAAATAAATAAATTTAACTTACAAGAGTTATATAGAATATTAAGATATATTTTAGTTTATAATATTGTATATTACAAACTACTTATTGAATTAGTTATCAAATAATTAATAACATAATGTAAGTTATTTTTATAGATAAAGTATAAAGAGGTTATATATTTACTCTAACAAAAAAAAATTAACATTTAAAATTTTCAAATGTCATGAAAATGTAACGATAACTTTTAAGTTATTAAGAAATTATACACAAAAAAAATTATATTTTAAAAAAATATATAATTAATAAGAAATCATACAAAAAAGCTGTATATCAAAAATTAATAACCTAATGTAAGCTTATTTATCATATCAAAATATATAACTATAAATATATATAATTTAAAAAGTGTACTTAGTAAAATATTCTTTGCTATTTTTATTTTCTTAATTCTTTTATTTATATTTTTAAATTTTTTCATTTTATAATTTTTTATATAATTTTAAACTTAGATTTAGCAATTTTTGATATTCTATAACTTATTTAAGTATAAATTGTCTTCAAACATAATATTTTTAATTAAAATATTTATATTATTTTATTTAATTAGCAATATATTTTCTTTCATTAAATATGAAAATAATTACAATTCATGTGTTAATCAAGTAAAATAAATATTATTACAAAATAAACTATTTCAATCTTGGAATAATTTTTGGTGCATCGCACAGGGCACATGCTAGTTTATTCCATATGTACAGGTACTAGCTAGTTAATTAATTTCATCACTTAGAGAAGTGTCGCGATTCTATACTTATATGCTTGATGCATTTTATTTCACACTTGACATGTATTCATAAAGAGGAATAAAATATAAAATTGGAAGAAAGAATCTTAAATAATTTTTATCCTAGTTTGGAAATCACATTAGCAAAACAATTGTTCATTTATTTTTCAATTTTTACCAACAAATGAAAAAATTCATGTCTAGTGAGTTTGATGGAACAAATATGGAGTTTCTTCAAAATTTCAAACTTTTTGTTAAATATTCAACTAAGCAAATCAAGTTGAGTCGAACAAAATTAGGTTAATATAGCTTGGTCCAAATTTTTTTATGAAACTATTCTCATTTTGCATTTTCACTTGCTTGCCATTTTCTTATAGATTTATCACATTTTATTGAACCTATATATAGTTTGAATAATTAACAATTGATTGTTATATTGATCGATCTCAATTCAATCTATCTGCATGCATTCTTCATGTGATTGATTGAGTCAAGTTAGGTTGAGTTCAAAATAGATAAATTATATTGAGCAATGACTATGTATTCCAAGTGATTCTTATTTCGGAGTGCATTCTCAGAACAATTTAATCCAAAAACAAATCTCACTAGCCAGCATGTTATACTAATATTTCAATTGCAAGTTGTCTAGTAATATATATGTATTGCTTTCAAATTAGCCAGCCTGGTATACTAAATTTTTACTTACAAGTTATGTAATAATATCATATTTACCTAACAATATCAAACTAATTCAGCCATTAGTTCATATAAAGTCACTCTCAGCCTGCCTTCCAAAACAAATAGTTAAATTGTTGTAATTGATCTTTCTAGAAGTCTTCTTGCCAAGTTTTCATATCCAGTTTAGCCTGTTTCTGAGAAATCATAGTTGGTATTTCATTGCACCTGCTCTACTTCCTTAAGTATTGCTGCAATTTTAGCCTACAATACTTTGACGTCACGCAAAAATGAAAACTACTTTCATAATCAATACATATATCTTAGTATGTAGACATGAGTTTTCTTTCACATTTCTTTTGAAATAATAATAGACTGTATTTGAGTAAGTTCCTGTCATATTCCAAGTTTGGAACATAACACAGCAGTGCTCCTAAACCCAAAGACTCATAGACACTAAGCCATCGGATCCAATAAAGCATGCGAAATTACCAAAAATTTTATTAAATAATCCCAAAAATAAATGTTAAAATCAGGTTTTTTTGTCTTAATTTGACCTTCTGGTAGGATTGAATAGCTAGCCAGCCTGCAGATATACTAATTTGTCAGTTGCAGGTTGCCTGATAGATATGTATTTTTTTAAATTTCATAAATATGCTTTTTGCCTAAACATAAACCTATTTAGTCATTGAATACTACTGTCTCAGTCCATGTATATAATGTCAGCACTATCCGCAATAACTTTTCTCAAACTTAAGGAATAATGTGCAAGAAATTCTTTTAGAACTTCTTGCTCAAATAAACCCCAAAAAACAAGGGAAAATTGTGTGGAAACAGTGAAGAAGATTTAGGCGTACCAAGAAGAAGACATTGCTCATAATGGACAATATAAGGCATTGATGTATGGGATAAGGAAAAGTTAAATGCGTTACACAGCTGTAGCGATTCTGCAACCATTTCTGCTGAGGAAATACTAGATGAACAATAGAAACTTGGTAATATAGACCTTCAAGTCCGAGTTCTACTTGGAATATCCGAGAGTACTGGAATACTAGAGACTCTGGCAAGTTGTAATTTTCTAGTTCAATTGGGTGAAACCACTTGGTGACAATTACAGGTCTTTCTATCATTATAGCATGCATCTTTATTTTCTTTTTTTTTCTTTTCCCAAATTTTGGTTGTAATTAGGGGTGTAAATCAGCCTAGCTAGGCTTGGGCTCTGCTCGTTTACTAATTTGTGAGCTCGAGCTCGACTGAGCCTAGACAACCAAGCTCGAGCTCATCTCATTGAAATAGGCAAAGGTTTAGGCTTGGCTCGCTAAAGCTCGATTCGTATAGGCTTGGATGAGCTTGAACTTGTATAAGCTCGCGAACTTGTTGAGTCGAATATTATTGAGCTTGGCTAGGCTTGCTTGACTGGCAAGCTCGGGCTCGACTTAGCTTGGCTCGTTTAAGTTCGAGCCGAGTCCAAACCATTCGCAAATAGTCTTATCTCATTTACACCTTTGGTTGTAATAAATTTGTTCTTTTTTAACATGGTACCACCTCACAGCACTATATTATGGGCTTGTGTGGAAGCATGTCATTATGGATGTTTGAAATTGGTTGATGGTTTGGTATGTTTTATTTTACTAGAAAGGTAAGGTGTTTGTGTGTGTTGCACGTGGCTTATTAATTTTTATATTATTTATTTTATGAATTGTGCTTCTTATTTAAATATAATTAATACACTTAACAAAGTAACAAAACCAAAAAAAAAAATCAAAAATAAAAAAATTGTCATTTGAAATGATAACATGTGAGAACAAATAGAGTTAATCGCAAAATATCTCTTAAGCAATTCATATAAAGTGCATCTCAAAATTCGATAGTCTTCTTGCAAAATATAATTAAAGAATTGATTGACGAAAGTACATAAATCTATACTTTGCAGGTCATAGTGTTTCATGGTCATCAACTTGAATGAGAACTTAAAAAAAAATTATATAGAAAGTATATTAATGTAGCACCCCTTCTCAAGATGACCCCTAGCTGAGGCGTCATTCGGTTCAGTCTTAATTCAACACCCATAAACAAGCAATAGGCTTATCCCAAACATTTCAAACTTATCAAAAATAACAGCGGATTTCAACTTAAGTAAACCTCAACAAGAGTTATCAAAGATAGCAACATACTTCAACTTAATCAATTTTCACAAAACACGTCACACAAGCTATAGTGATCCCATAACATACAACATAAGTATTAAGTACATACCACCAGTAGTTCCAAAATATTCAACATAATATATACACCATGCAGACGTTAAATTTGGACCTAACATATCACAACATCTCTAGAGTTTACAAAAACATGCCCAAGTATTCCCATAAGCAAATACACACAACTATTCTTTTACAAAATTATATTTGCTGATCTAAACGGAAGTCCAAGCTTATCATTCATTCATGTCTAAGAAAATCAAGATAAAATGGGGGGTAAGTACAAAGGACTTAGTGAGGGATGTTCATAATAAGCAGCAACAAGGATTCGTCGAGGACGAATCAACCCAACAGATCATTAATTAATATTCAGTATAGAAATATATCAAGAACAAGCAAGAAACAAGTAGTAACAAGTCCAATAAGCAGGCAATCACAAGTTCGGAAAACAAACAATATCATATTCAAGGCTTCTAGTAGGTACTAGCTCAAAGTTGTAATTTTCGGCTTGAATGGCCCGGGATCATCTCAACCGATTCTACTTAGAAGGTATAGAGCATCTCAATTGATCATAGTTTAGAGGAAATGTAGATGGCTCTTCGACCTGGACAATAGCCCAATCGAGACCACAAAACTTCACTACCCTTATTGCTCCATGAGTAGGGTACAAACAATCAAACTACAATTAGAATACGAATCAAAGCAAAACAGACTTATCAAATTTTCCTTATATTACTAGTTTTGGGCTTACATCTTATCCTATGCATTTAGCAAGGATTAACGTCCTGTTATCTAACCAAGAGTTTTGGGCTTACGGCTTATCCTATGCACATAACAGAGATTAACGTCCAATTAATTATTTAAGAGTTCAGAGCTTACGACTTATCCCATGAACACAATAGAGATTAATGTCCCTTTACTCCCATATAACAATCACAAACAATAGCAGATAACAGAATGGATGGTTAATAGACAATCAGAAAACAAATCGATGGGAACAAATGCAAAACAATAACAAGTACCGATTGGGACAAATAACGGGACAATAACAAGAACCATATGGGAACAAGTACAAAACAGATAGCAATTGAACCAATTCTTCCACTTAAGTCCAAAATCCGTAGAAATAAGGGTTTCTTGCTCATTAACCTCAATTAACCAAATACGTCAAACATAGTATCATTGTCGGGTCCACTAACTACAAGATTCCATACGTGCATGGTCTCATAATATATATACAATTCATATACTAAGCTTATTTCATGATATAATACAATACTTGGAAGAATGTAAAGTAGTACAAAGACTATAAGCTTGAATTTTCCTTTTCTTCCATTACCCAAGGTCGACTATCGAGGTGCTGAAATGAAAAACTAAAACCACTGCTGTGATTGTCGTGCTGAGGAGCAGAATCAACCTCAACACCGGCATCTCGCCGCCGTCGTCGAAAAATTTCAGAACCACCACCCACATAATCCGTGTAGCTTCAGCAGCCTAAATCTCCAACTGGATTCAAGTTTCATAGCCAATAAAACCCTCAATCGAAGCTCCAAAGAGGCTGCGCCACCTCATGCCACCACCTCAAGTCACCAAATTTTCACCGTCACTGCCGTGTCTCACCTCCAGGCAAGGTTACCAATAGCTTTCCCAAGCTGAACACCACCAGAAATAGCACCCAAAGACTAAGTTTAGCCCTGCTCCTCTGTTGTCTGCCAAACTCTGTCGCAACCAACCTGGGTCTTCACGCTTTTCGATGAATTGACGGAGTTTGAGTGTGCATAGGGTATGGTTGTGATGCTGAGGGTGTGGGGATGAAGATAAATGGAGTGGATAGCCAAGAATAACCATGGCCAGAGAGATCGCCGGAGGAGGAGGAATGGTTCTTGGTGAAGAAAAAGAAAGAAAATAGGGGTAGGAATGAAAATGTGAAATATATATCATAAACCTTTTTGGATTCTCAAATTGACCTCAGAAACTTTCTGCATCATTCAATTTAGTCCTTCAGGGTTGTCCTTTCTTCAATCAAGCCCCCAGAAAAGTTAATGCCTAACATTTGAACCTTTGACCCCAAGGATTAGCCATGCAACCCCAAAATTTTGACAATGTGATCCAATCAAGTCTTGTTTAATTGCACTTTGACCCCAAAACTTTTAATTTTTTTTCAATCAAGTCCTCTTTATTTATTTTCTGAGCCCTAAAATCCGATCAATCAATACCTCAAATTCTAGATCCTTATTTCTAAAAAATGCCAAATTTTAGGGGTGTTACAATTAAAATCTAAAGAATTCAATTAACAAAAATTTTAAAATCAAGCATCCAATAAAATTGATATCATAGCTACCATTCATTAAACTAAATGAGGAAAATGTAGAATTAAGTGTAAAGAAATTGTAGTATAAAATATAAGGATTTTGGTAGTAATTGGAAGAATTGTGTAAAACTTTTGTATTGGCTTAGATTCAGATGTTTAAGTCTTGTGGTATGGTCAATATTGCATTGTCTATGTGACGTATGTCCTACTGAGAAATATAACGTTAGCTCTTTTTTTAATAGGAATATGTAATATGTAACTTAAAAAATAAATTAAATAAGTACCCACATTTTAAACTTCCTTACAATAAACAACAATTTTTGTCCACATTTTCCCTCTAACATTGAGAATATCTTGTTTGATCAAAAAGACTATACAATAAACAAATAATATAGATTAAATTTAGAATGACTTGAATTCATTATATAAGGAATAAATTATTCTAACCATACAAACACTTGACAAAATTTATCACAAAAAATAAAATGCATTTTATTTGATACAAGAGAAAGATCTACTAAAAAAAGACATCAAACATTACACCTTATATCATATAGAATTTGCAATTTATTTTATTAGGATTGTTACCAATTTCATGCTACCGGATCTTAAGCTCAATGAAATATTGGACAAAAATTAGCCAAGTCCTCAAAACAATGAAAATTGATTATCATCAATTTCAAAATTTTAGCAAATGAAGATGCATATTTTGCAAGTGAAGAAGTACAATGATACTTAAATATTATAATTTCAATGAATTAATTTGATATTTATGTGCTGCATCAATCAAGATAAAAATACAAGGTCAAGAATTGAAATAATTCGACGATAAGTAGAACCTAGCAAACTCACCATTTGTTCTCACATCTTTGAATTTCTAATTTTTTTTCCAGTTAATCTCTTTGTTTATGTGCTGTTTCATCTTTAAAAGTTCTTATTAAACCAAAATACAAACTTTGGACATCAAGTAGAAATTTTTTTATGATTTATTTATTGGTATCTTGGAGGATAAAAATGTATCCTATCCCCTTTAGGAATCCATTGTTCCCTAGATTTTTGGACCCAAATAATCTCTTACTTTTAATTTTTTTAAAATTTTGGGTAATATTTGAAGAATGAATCTTTCTAATTGGTCTAGATAGGTGTTT
>JACGDI010005866.1:54717-66112 GCA_014898725.1 Jacaranda copaia
CTTTCAAGATCCATAATCTCTTGAGGAACCTATGCTTAAGAGAGGGTGAGAAGGAGAAATTTCTGTGTGTGAGAAATGAGCATAGTCTTAGCATTCCACGAGGCGGCATAAATAGCCATCGCCGCATTGTTATTCATCAAAGCACAAAATTGGATGAGGAACATCTCAGTCTACTCTTTGATGCTGTGGAATCTGCGCCACTTGGTCGCTCTTTGGTGTATGATTTTTTTGGAGGTTTACCATCATCCAGTCCTAGATTGTCGAGAATATTATGAGCAATTGATAAAGATTCCAAAGATCTTGAAGGAAAATATTTTTTGGAAGCTATTTTTCAGCTAGTTAACTCACGACACCTTGAGATCGTGGCTAAACGTGATCTAAAATTTGCATTTCCTTCTTCGGCCTGCCTCCTTTGGAATCTACATACATTAATCATCAAGTATATGCAGGGAAGTATTATTGCACCGCTTGAAATTTGGAAAATGCCTCAGCTTAGGCATGTGGAAGTCAATACACTCTCTCTTCCAGATACTCCATGTGGTCAGTTGGAATAGGGAGATGATTGTGTTCTTGAGAACCTACAGACGCTTTTGAATGTAGTAGATTTTAAATGTAGTGAAGTGATAGTTAAGAAAATCCCCAATGTCAAAAAATTGGGAATAAGCTATTTCCAATTTGAGGAAGACTCAGGCTACTCTCTCAACAGTATTTGGCATCTACGTAAACTAGAATCCCTTGCTAGCTTTTTTGCTGATGAAGAGGCACTAAGCGGGGGTGGTTTGCTGCAGGACCTCACTTTCCCACATTCCCTCAAGAAGTTGACTTTAGAAGGTAGCTACCTCGATTGGGAAGACATGGCAACAATGCTAGGTTCGTTGCCCCTTCTTGAAGTGCTCAAACTGAAGCGTGGGTCCTTCATAGGACCCAAGTGGGAAACAGTTGAGGGACACTTCCCCAACCTAAAATTCCTGAAAATTGAATATTGTGATGACTTGGAAAATTGGATCACAGACAGCACCCACTTTCCACGCCTTGAGCACCTTGTTATTGTAGGGTTACACAAGTTGAAGGAGATCCCATGGGGTATTGGAGAAATACCTACTCTTCAATCAATTGAGTTGGAGTATTGCTGCGATTCAGTAGTGATTTTTGCTAAGGAATTACAAGAGGAACTTGGCGATGTAGATTGGAAAGTCCAAGTTGAAACATGCTCAAGTCAGAAGGAGTTAATGGAGAGCTTGACAAGCTATAATTTTCTAGTTAAATGGTCAGATTAACTGAATTTGTGCTGACTCATGCAAACTATCAGTGTTTTTCTCATGAACCTACGAAGGATATTTCAAGTTTGGTTGATTGTTTTGTTTTGTAATGAATTGATTTTTTTCCTTTTCTTTTCATTCCTTTTTTTTTTGTTTTATTTTAATTTGAGTTCAAGATTATAGCATGTTATGTGGTAAAACTTCCTTTTCTTTCTCCTCTTAAGTCACACTTATGATGTACGATTTTCATGGGGTATTGAGTATCGTTGTTCAACAATTAATTCTGTAGGTTATTGATGGAGAATTAAATGATCTATATATTTTACTCCATATTTACAAGTACTAGTTGGTTAATTAATTTTTTGAGTTAGATAATTGTAGGGATTCTATACTTGTATGTTCGATGACTTTTATTCCACATTTGGCATGTACTCGTGAAGAGGAATAAAATATAAAATTGGAAGAAAGAGTCTAAAATATTTTTTTATCCTAGTTCGGAAATCACATTAGCAAAATAATAGTTGGTTTGTTTTTCAATTGTTACCAACAAATGAAAAAAAAAAAATTGTGTCTAGCAAGCTTGATGGAACAAATATTGAGTTTCTTCAAAATTGCAAACTTTTTGTTAAATACTCAGTGAAGCAAGTCAAGTTGAGTTGAACAAAATTTGGTTAATACAGCTTGGTTCAAATTTCTTTATGTGATTGTATTTATACTTTACATTTTCACTTGCTTGTCATTTTCTTATAAATTTTATTACATTGAATTGAATCTGTTTAGTCTGATAGTTAACAACTGACTAATATATTATCAATCTCAATTCAACTCTATCTATATTCTTAACTTGATTGATTGAGTTAAGCCAGGTTGGGTTTAAAATAGAATACTTATATTGAGCAATGAGTATTCTAAGTAATTTTTTACACATTTTACTAGGTGACTAACAAAATCTCAGAACAAATTTTTTTTTTTTGACTCTAAATCTCTTAATTCAAAAACAAATCTCAATAGCTAGCCTATTATACTAATTTTTCAATTGCAAGTTGTCTAGTAATGTTTATTTCTAAATCTAGCTAGCCAACCTGTTATACACACACACACACACACACACACACAAAATTTTTACTTGCAAGTTGTCAAATAATATGTACTTCTTTATATCCTAGAATGTCATATTTACCGAGCCGTCAAATTAATTCAGCCATTAAACATTGTTCCAGTCCATATAATAAGGTCACTCTCGGTTGGCCTTCCAAGACAAATAGTTAACCTATTGTAATTGATCTTTATATATGGAATATGTCTTCTTGGCAAGTCTCCATATAAAGTTCAGTCAGTCTCTGAGAAATCATAGTTGCTATTTCATTTTCACCTGCTCTACTTCCATAAGTATTGCTGCAACTAGGTGCATACAGACATGAGATCAACATGAGATTGCTACAATACTTTCTTAATCAATATATATATATATATATATAAGTATCTTAGTATATAGACATGAGATTGCTTTGGCATTTTTTTTGAAATTATAATAATAGACTGTGCATGTTTGAGTGAGTTCCAACTAGGTGTCTAAATGTATCAAGTTTGACCAAAATTTTAGTTTAATTTCAAGCTTAACTCGATCAATGAATCATTTGAGTAATTGTATCATTGAATAAAAGGTCGTGAGCTGTCGAACAACTAACTTAAAGCTTTAGCTCATTGTAAAGCTTGACCTCGAAAAATCTCAAGCTTGAATGGAACTATAATTAAACCATCTCAACTCATTTTACACCTCGTGACCTAGCTCGACTCATTTTACACCCATAATTCTACCAGCTATATGAGCCATCTCATCCCGCCTCTTCTTAAATGGGTGTTTATGATAGGATTCAATCCATCAAATCTAAAAAAGCTCATCGAAACTGGCAAGATTCAATTTATATATGTCAAAACAATTTTCCTCTGGAAGCACCATTTTCTTGCCAAGATGATTATTGAAAAACTTAGGGCGTTGCAAGTGATATATATGCGAATTTAATTTGAGCTTATTCGTTTAGAGATCTTTCAATAAGCAGTTACCAAATGTTGTAAAATATTATATTAATTTGACAATTCAATGTGCATGACCACGTGTAGCTAAGATATATAGACTACTTGATTTCATAACCAAGCAAATAGTATACTAAGATGAAAGTCTGGACGAAACTGATGCACCGTTCCCAACATTGTCAATTAATTAGGAGACAATATTTTTCCCAAATTGCATTGATCACGAGTTGATCTCTGCAACCTCTTCTAAATCTTATTGATAAAAATCTCATTTTAATTTGTAAGTGGAGAGAAATAAGATCTTGTAAGATCCATGATCTGTTGAGAGATTTGTGCTTGAGAGAGCTCAAAAAGATAAATTTATTTTCGTGACAAGGCTGTATGGTCGTAAGATTTCACGAGACATAAGAACCCAATGCTGCCTTGTTTTTCATGGAAGCATGTCAAAGAAGGAACATTCTTTCCCTTTAGTTCTTTATGCCTTGGAATCCAGGTCACTTGCACGTTCCTTGATGTGTGATTCTCTGGGAGTTTTAGAATCGCTTAATTTTAGATTGTTGAGGATATTGAAAACAGTTGACAATGAATATTCTTTAGAAGCTATTCTTCAGCTAGTTAATTTGCGTTACCTTGAGGTTGGAACTTATTTGGAGTGGACTAGATTCCCTTCTTCAATCTACCACCTTTGGAATCTACAGACGTTAGTTCTTGAGAATTCTATAAATGGTATATACAATTAATGCACCATCTGAAATTTGGAAGTGTCTCAACTTAGACATGTCGAGGTCAAAAATGTTCATCTCCCAGATCCTCCCTGTAGTGATGGGCGTCTCGATGACTTTGTGTTGGTGAGTCTAAAGACACTCTTGGAAATAGTAGATTTCAAGTGTGGTTTAGAGGTGGTTAAGAGAATCCTCAATGTTAAGAAATTTAAAATATGGTATGATAATTTTGGGGAAGGTGGTCTTGGTCACGTTATTGTGTCAAGAATCTGGGCTGTCTGCATAAACTGGAATCCCTTTCTTGTTGGTTTGTATCAAATCTACTAATCCGCCAGAGTGATTTGTTGCACAACCTCAGCTTTCCGCATTTCCTCAAGAAGTTGAGTTTATTTGGCTGCAAACTCCACTGGGAAGACATTACCACAAAGATAGGTTCATTACCCTGTCTTCAAGTACTCAAACTAAGAACAGGATCCTTCATGGGACCCAAGTGGGAAACAGTTGAAGAGCAATTCTACAACCTAAAATTCTTGCTAATTCAATGCTGCGATGATCTGGAATACTGGATTACAGACATCACCCATTTTACACGACTTGAGCACCTTGTTCTTCGAGGGTTAGATAAGCAGAAGGAGATTCCTTCAGGTTGGAGAAATACCAACGCTGAAATTAATTGAGTTAGATGATTGTAGTGATTCTGCTGTGATTTCTGCTAAGGAAATAATAGAGCAACTTGGCAACGAAGACCTGAAAGTCTGAGTTCAAATCTTGGAGAGAACAGAGTAGTGGAGAGATTGGCAAGCCATAATTTTATAGTTAAAGTTGGAAGATGATCTGCTGAACTGAATCTGCCGTGACTGTTTCCCATCTTGTTTTTCTTCTGAACGTACGGAGGATGTCTGAAGTTTGGTTGATTTTTTTTGGTAAGAATTGATCTTTTTTCCTTTCTTTTTCTGCCTTTTTTAATTTGTGTTCAAGCTTATGTTATGCGTAAAGCTTCCTTTTCTTTCTTCTCTTAATTTGCATTCACAATTTCCAGGGAAATGAAAGCCTCCCCATTTTGAAGCAAAGTCGCAGGGATCATATGTATCAGTGGATTGGCTTTCATGTTTTACATGTTTCAGTCCATGCTTGGCTACAAGATCTTGAAATAATATGAATAATATGCAATATTTACTTATATATACAGTTTTATGAATAATACCATGCACCCTCTACTAATTGAATATTTCTATTGAATTTTTTCTTTGATGCTACTTAATGCCACTACTATACAGTTATTGGAGACTAATATGATATAATTTGTTTAATTTAGATTAGAGCAAACTTAGTTTGACTTTCTAATTTTTTTCTCAAAATGCTAGCAATTAATAAAGTCCCACAAAAAGTGGAAGAAGAAATTAAGATCATAGCGTTTGGGGAGTGCAAATTCTGCAAGTCTTGCTTGCCCTTTAAAGTGCTCAACTTTCTGTACTTAAAACTTCATGTATATGATATCTCACAATCTGTTTTCAATTTTCTTGGTTTTTTTCTCTCTTTATGAGTGAAGTTTTAGACTGGAGAAAATGATCGGCTGCAAATTGAATAAAATTTCTAATAGATTTTTTATTTCCCAACTTACCTAACCAAGTTTGCAAATACAACAGCAACCGAATTATGGAAGACTATGTTTCCTATCAAAGTGGATCAAACTGATTCTGGTAATTAATAATCTTGTCTGATATTTTTTCTAAGTTAACATCAAAATGCTAAATTTAATGCAGAGTAAGATCTCCTTTTTTCTGGATTCAGATTCAATGTACTGAGTTATTGATCGCATAGAGATCTGAGCAAATAATAACATTGAGATTCTACACAAGCAATATAATAACTAAACTTAATTATTTTGTGTTAATCTTGGGGTAATAGCAATAATTACAGATTGGAGAGAAATCTTGAGTTGACTTTCTGGTGGGATCTGATCTATAGTCAGCTGTTATACTAATTTTCAATTCCAGGTTGTTTAATAATATATATTTCTGTAACAACCATCAAACTATTTAGCCATTAAACATTGTCTGAGTCCATGCATATAATGCCACTCTCGGCAGCGGCTTTTGTGGGAAGCCTTCCTAAACAAATAGTTAAATTATCGAAAGTCTTCTTGGCAAGTTTCCGTTCGTAGTTTAGCCATTCACCTGCTGCTCTTCCATATATTCTACTGCATTTATCTGAAACTTAATAGAAGGATTTAATATCATATTGAGTACTATATATGACAGTCCAACATATACGGCGATAGGAGTAATAACATTCATAGAGATTCTACACAAGCAATAAATTAAACCAAACTTAATTGTTTTGTTTTAATCTTGCAGTAATAACATTAATTAAAGATTAATGGTGCACTCTTAATTTTGACTGTCTGGTTGGATCTGATCATCTGATCAATAGCTGTTATACTAATTTTTCAATTCCAAGTTGTCTAGTAATATATAGTTAAATTATCCAAAGTCTTCTTGGGAAGTCTCCGTTCATAGTTTAGTCTTCCATAAGTATAAATTTCTGCACTTTTGTAAAACTCAAGAGGCTCATTAGCCAAGTTGAAATTGTATTAATTTTTCAATTCCATTATATATGTATTTCTTTAAATCTAGCGAGCCTGCATGTTGTACTAATATTTCCAACAACAGTTGAACAGAACATGTGTGATCGGAATAACAGTTTCTTGGAAGTGATTGCCAATTGGGAATGCATTTTACATGAAAAATTCGACATAGACATAGGAGAAGGAACACAGAGATTGTACACAAAGCAACAAAATAACCAAATTTAATTATTTTGTGTTAATCATGGCGTAATAACAATTAAAGATTGGAGCAATCTTAATTTGACTTTGTGTTGGGATCTGATCGATCTATGGCCAGCTGTTATACTAATTTTCAATTCCAAGTTTTCTAGTAATATATATTTCTGTAACAACCATCAAACTATTTAATTTAGCCATTAAACATTGTCTGAGTCCATATATATAATGTCAGTACTCTCGGCAGCGGCTTTTGTGGGCGAAACCTTCCTAAACAGATAATAGCTAAATTATTGAAGTCTTCTTGGGAAGTCTCCGTTTATAGTTTAGTCTTCCATAAGTATTAATTTCCGCATTTTTTCTAAAACTTAAGAGCCTCACTAATCAGCCCAGCCAGCTGGTATACTAATTTTTCAATTCCAATATGTATTTCTTTAAATCTAGCCAGCCAGTATGTTGTACTAATTAATTTTCCCAATTGAAAGTTGTCTGGTAACATGTGTTTCTTTAAATCATAGCAACATCATGTTTACCTAACCATCGAATTTTTTGGCCATTAAACATTGTTTCAGTCCCGATAATGTCACTTTCAGAGAGGCGACTTTCATGGGAAGCCTTCCAAAACAAATAGTTAAATTATACAAATAGTTAAATTATTGTAATTGATCTTTATAAAAGCCCTCTTGGCAAGGCTCCATAGGTATCCAGTCCCTCAGATATCATTCTTGCCTTTTCGTTTTCAGTATATACACTACTTCCATATTATCATAGAGAAAGAGATCCATGGCGGCTTATGCAGCTTTAGTTTCTCTTATGCATATTATAGAGAAGATTCAAAATCATCCTTGTCCCCCGATTTCTCTTGACAAAAACCAGGCTGAATCTCTCATTGAAAAGGTTGCTTTCTTGCAAGATTTTCTTGAAGTTTATTCCCATGTTGACAACGAGGAAGCAGATGGCCTGCAAAGTCGCATTGCAGATGCAGCTTATGCGGCTGAAGACATAATTGAATCCCATGTAGTGGATCAAATTCTTGCTCAGTCCACAAGTACCACTCATGGGGAACAGATCAGTTCCATTGACTTCTATGAAGGTCTACAAAAGGTGATAGAAGATATGGATTGTATCAAGAAGGAGGTGATGGAGATTCAAGAGAAGATGGGAATCCAAGATCGGCTACATGGAAATTCATCTCCTGATGTTCCACAGAGATCTCCTTCCACGGGTCAGAACACCATGGTTGGGTTTGATGATGTCCTAATTCAACTCATGGATAAGCTAACCGGGCAACCAGCTAGTCGCCAGATCATCCCGATCGTTGGCATGGGCGGTCTTGGTAAGACAACACTTGCTAGAAATGTTTATGAAAATCAACTTATTTTGCATCACTTTGACACTCGTGCTTGGGTTACAATATCTCAACAATATAGTGTGCAACAAATTCTTTTAGAACTTCTTTATCAGATAAGTAAAGAAGAAAAGGAAACTTTGAGAGAAATGAGTGCAAATGATTTAAAAGTAATATTACACAAAAGCTTATCAAGTGGAAGGTATTTGATTATAATAGATGACATATGGAGCACTGAAGCATGGGAAAAGGTACATCTCTTCTTTCCAAAAAACAATAATGGAAGTAGAATAATGATAACTACTAGGATATCCAAGGTGGCTGTGGATATAAGTGGCACTAGTGGTCTTGAGATGAATTTTCTAGATGAGGAAAAAAGTTGGAATCTATTTTGCAAAATTGTACTTGGAGAAAAAAGTTGCCCTCTTGAATTGGAGGAAATTGGGAAGGAGATTGCCAAAAATTGCAAAGGACTTCCTCTGTCAATTGTCGTGATCGGAGGGTTTCTATCAAAGTCCAAACCAACACAAGAATATTGGAAGTATATTGCAGAAAATTTAAATTCAATTGTGAATTTAGAGGATAATGAACGTTGTTTAAAAACATTACACATGAGTTATAACCAATTACCAGTTCATTTAAAGCCATGTTTTCTTTACATGGGAGTTTTTCCTGAAGATACTGTGATTCATTCCGCTGAGCTAATCAAACTATGGGTTGCTGAAGGATTTCTAAAACCTATTAATGGCAAAATCTTAGAAGAGATTGCAGAAGAGTGCTTAAAAGATCTCACTGATAGAAACCTCATTTTAGTTCATAAATGGGGTATTAGTGGAACAATAAAATCCTTCAAAATCCATGATCTTTTGAGGGACCTATGCTTAAGAGAGGCTGAGAAAGAGAAATTTCTTTGTATGAGAAAGGAGTATAGTCTTAACATTCCACAAGGCGGCATAAATACCCAACGCCGCATTGCTATTCATCGAAGCACAAAATTGGATGAGGAACATCTCAATCTAGTCTATGATGCTGTGCAATCTACATCGCTTGCTCGCTCTTTGATGTGCAATTTTTTGGGAGTTTTACCATCACTAAATTCTAGATTGTTGAGGATATTTAGAGCAGTTGATAGAGAGTTATTTTTATCTGAAAAATACATGGAAGGAGAATATCCTCCAGAAACTATTTTTCAATTAGTTAACTCACGACATCTTGAGATCTTTGCTTATTGTGATTCCAAATTCACATTTCCTTCTTCAATCTACCTCCTTTGGAATCTACACACGTTAATTGTTAGGTTTATGAATGAGAAAATTACTGCACCGGTTGAAATTTGGAAAATGCCTCAACTTAGGCATGTGGAAATGACTTCACTTTATCTCCCAGATCCTCCAACAGATGGGGGAGATGATTGTGTTCTTGAGAACCTACAAACGCTCTTGGAAATATGGGATTTCAAGTGCAGTGAAGAGATAGTTAAGAAAATCCCCAACATCAAGAGATTGGATTTATTATATTACCAATTTGAAAAAGGATTAGGCTCACACTATTGTCTAAACAACCTTGGCCGTCTAAATAAATTGGAATCCCTTGATTGCTTCTTTTCTGTGGGAGAGGAAGTACACCAGAGAAATGATTTGCCGCAGAATCTCACTTTACCGCATTCCCTCAAGAAGTTGAGTTTATACCGCTCCTGCCTCCAATGGGAAGACATTACCACAAAGATAGGTTCATTACCCCTTCTTCAAGTGCTCAAACTGAGAGAGGATTCCTTCATAGGACCCAAGTGGGAAACAGTTGAAGGGCAATTCCCAAACCTAAAATTCCTGCGAATTCAATTTTGTGATGGTCTGAAAGACTGGATCACAGACAGCGCCCATTTTCCACGCCTTGAGCATCTTGTTCTTGAAGGATTATACGAGTTGGAGGAGATCCCTTGGGGTATTGGATACATAACAACACTGCAATCAATTGAGTTGAAATATTGTTCCGATTCTGCTGTGATTTCTGCTAAGGAATTACAAGAGGAATTTGGCAATGCAGACTGGAAAGTCCAAGTTCGAATCTTGGGGTAGAACCAGGCACTGGAGAGATTGGCAGGCCATAATCTTCTAGTTAAAGTCGGATGATTTGATTTGCTCAATTGAATCTGCAGCTGTGACGTGTTTTTCTCCGGAACCTACAAAGGATGCCTGAAGTTTGGCTTATTTTTTTGGTAAGAATGGATATTTTTTCATTTCTTTTCTCTTTCTTTTTTTATTTTTTATTTTTAAATTTGTTTTCAACCTTATGTTATGTATAAAGCTTCCTTTTTTTTTTTCCCTCCTTCTCTTAATTTGCATTCATAATTTCCAGGGAAATGAAAGCCTCCCCATTGCATGTGAAGCAAACTTGCGGGGATCATATGTATCGGTGGATTGAGTTTCATGTTTGATATGTTTTAGTTTATATTTGGCTACAAGATCTTGAGATAATATGGATCATTTGATAGCTCACTTTTACATGGCCCTAGTTTTTTCTTTTTCTATTTCAATAAGTGTTTTATCTTTTATTTCATATTATAAGCAAACATCATGTTTTGAAGTGGAATGAAGTACAGAATATAAGTCGAAAGAAAGAATCCAAAATGATATTTATGGTAGTTCGAAAATCACATTAGCAAAACCATAGTCTTTTATATTAGCCATTAAATATTATAGAAGTTTGTTTTTATATTTTAATAAAACAAATATGGAGTTTCATAGAATGTTCACCATTTATTAAATACTGTGAATAAATCAAGTTAAGTGGAACAAATTTTAGTCATAGCTTGGTTCAGATCATGGTTCACAGAGAATGGAACGAAGGTTACCGTTCCAGTTTCATTGCCATGTCGCGGAATGGTAATTGGCGTTCCACACATTTTATAATTTAAAATACTTTAAAATTTCAAATTGTAGAATTACATATTATAATTATCATTTCAAATTTGCTCTTAAATATATAAATATTTTGTTAGATTAGTTACTTTCTTTAAGCAGTAAAATCATGCTAATTGCTAGTTATTTTTTTTTAACTTTTAAGGTTCTGAATCAAAATTGAGTTTAAAGTTAATCCAAATAATGACCAAATTGACAACCATAACGAGTAATTCTCAAAGATTTGTTCCGTTAAAAATATTAGTCATTTTGTAGCTAAGACTACGAATTGATTCTAGTGGATACCCTAATTTTGAAGTAAAATATTTTAAATAATCATGTATAGCTAA
>JACGDI010005866.1:71460-91540 GCA_014898725.1 Jacaranda copaia
CTTTCAAGATCCATAATCTCTTGAGGAACCTATGCTTAAGAGAGGGTGAGAAGGGGAAATTTCTGTGTGTGAGAAATGAGCATAGTCTTAGCATTCCACGAGGCAGCATAAATACCCATCGTCGCATTGTTATTCATCAAAGCACAAAATTGGACGAGGAACATCTCAGTCTACTCTTTGATGCTTTGCAATCTGCATCACTTGGTCGTTCTTTGGTGTACGATTTTTTTGGAGGTTTACCATCATCTAGTCCTAGATTGTTGAGGATATTAAGAGCAATTGATAAAGATTCCAAAGATCTTGAAGGAAAATATTCTTTGGAAGCTATTTTTCAGCTAGTCAACTCACGACACCTTGAGATTGTGGCTAAGCGTGATCTAAAATTTGCATTTCCTTCTTCAGCCTGCCTCCTTTGGAATCTACATACATTAATCATCAAGTATACACAGGGAATTATTATTGCACCTCCTGAAATTTGGAAAATGCCTCAACTTAGGCATGTGGAAGTCAATACACTCTCTCTTCCCAATCCTCCATGTGGTCAGTTGGAGCAGGGAGATGATTGTGTTCTTGAGAACCTACAAACGCTCTTGAATGTAGCAGATTTCAAATGTAGTGAAGTGATAGTTAAGAAAATCCCCAATGTCAAGAAATTGGGAATAAGTTATTTCCAATTTGAGGAAGACTCCGGCTGCTCTCTCAACAATATTTGGCGTCTACGTAAACTGGAATCCCTTGCTTGTTTTTTTGCTGTTGAAGAGGCACTAAGCAGGGGTGGTTTGCTACAGGACCTCACTTTCCCACATTCCCTCAAGAAGTTGACTTTAGAGGGTAGCTACCTTGATTGGCAAGACATGGCAACAATGATAGGTTCGTTGCCCCTTCTTGAAGTGCTCAAACTGAAGCGTAAGTCCTTCATAGGACACGAGTGGGAAACAGTCGAGGGCCACTCCCCCAACCTAAAATTCCTGCAAATTGAATATTGTGATGACCTGGAAAACTGGATCACAGACAGCACCCACTTTCCACGCCTTGAGCACCTTGTTCTTGCAGGATTACACAAGTTGAAGGAGATCCCTTGGGGTATTGGAGAGATACCTACTCTTCAATCAATTGAGTTGGAGTATTGCTGCGATTCAGCAGTGATTTCTGCCAAGGAATTACAAGAAGAACTTGGCGATGTAGATTGGAAAGTCCGAGTGGAAACGTGCTCTAGTCAAAAGGAGTTCATGGAGAGCTTGGCCAGCTATAACTTTCTAGTTAAATGGTCAGATTAACTGAATTTGTGCTGACTCATGCATACTATCAGTGTTTTTCCCATGAACCTGCCGAGGATATTTCAGTTTGGTAGATTGTTTTGTTTTGTAATGAATTGATTTCTTTTTCCTTTTCCTTTCATTCCTTTTTTTTTTTTTTCATTTTATTTTAATTTGAGTTCAAGCTTATAGCATGTTATGCGGTAAAGCTTCCTTTTCTTTCTCCTCTTAAGTCGCACTTATGATGTACGATTTCATGGAGTTTTATTGCCATCAATTGCATTAAGATTGTTGATTAGGGTATTGAGTATCGTTGTTCAACAATTAATTCTATAGGTGATTGATGGAGAATTAAACGATCCATATATATTTACTCCATATGTACAAGTACTAGTTGGTTAATTAATTTCATGAGTTAGATAATTGTAGGGATTCTATACTTGTATGTTCGTTGACTTTTATTCCACACTTGGCATGTACTCGTGAAGAGGAATAAAATATAAAATTGGAAGAAATAATCTAAAATATTTTTTATCCTAGTTCGGAAATCACATTAGCAAAATAATAATTGGTTTATTTTTCAATTGTTACCAACAAATGAAAAAAAAAATCATGTCTAGCAAGTTTGATGGAACAAATATTGAGTTTCTTCAAAATTGCAAACTTTTTGTTAAGTACTCAGCCAAGCAAAGTCAAGTTGAGTAAAACAAAATTTGGTTAATACAGCTTGGTTCAAATTTTTTTATGTGAATGTATTTGTACCTTGCATTTTCACTTGCTTGCCATTTTCTCACAGATTTTATTACATAATTGAATCTGTTTAGTTTGATAGTTAACAATTCACTAATATATTATCAATCTCAATTCAACTCTATCTACATTCTTAACCTAATTGATTGAGTTAAGTTAGATTGGGTTTAAAATAGAATAATTATATTTAGCAATGAATATTTTAAGTAATTTTTTACACATTTTACCAGCTGACTAATAAAATCTCAGAACAATTTTATTCAAAAACAAATCTCAATAGCCAGCCAGTTATACTAATTTTTCAATTGCAAGTTGTCAGTAATGTGTATTTCTAAATCTAGCTAGCCAACCTGTTATATATATACACTAAATTTTTACTTGCAAGTTGTCGAATAATATGTATTTCTTTAAATCCTAGAATATCATATTTACCGAACCATGAAATTAATTCAGCCATTAAACATTGTTCCAGTCCATATAATTAAAGTCACTCTCAGTCGGCCTTTCAAGACAAATAGTTAACCTATTGTAATTGATCTTTATATATGGAATATGTCTTCTTGGCAAGTCTCCTTATAAAGTTCAGCCAGTCTCTGACAAATCAGAGTTGCTATTTCATTTTCACCTGCTCTACTTCCATAAGCATTGCTGCAACTAGGTGTATATAGACATGAGATCAACTTGAGATTGCTACAATACTTTCTTAATCAATATATATATGTATCTTAGTATATAGACATGAGATTGCTTTCGCATTTTTTTTAAAATAATAATAATAGACTATGTTTGAGTGAGTTCCAACTAGGTGTCTAAATGAATTGAGTTTGATCAAAATTGTAGTTTAATTTCAAGCTCAACTCAATCAATGAATCGTCCAAATAACAGTACCATTGACTAAAAGGTTGTGAGCTGTCAAACAACTAACTTAAAGTTTGAGCTCATTGTAAAGCTTGACCTCGAAAAACCTCGAGCTTGAATCGAATTATAATTAAACCATCTCAACTCATTTTACACATCGTGACCTAGCTCGACTCATTTTACAACCATAATTCTACCGGCTATTATTATATCCATGAGCCATCTCATCTCCCGCTTCTTAAACGGGTGTTATGATAGGATTCAATCCATCAAATCTAAAAAAGCTCATCGAAACTGGCAAGATTCTATTTATGTATGTCGAAACAATTTTCCTTTGGAAGCACCATTTTTTTGCCAAGATGATTATTTGAAAACTTTGGGCGTTGCAAGTGATAAATATGCGAATTTAATTTGAGCTTATTTGTTTAGAGATCTTTCAATAAGCAGCCACCAAATGTTGTAAAATATTATATTAATTTGACAATTCAATGTGTGTGACCACGTGTAGCTAAGCTATATAGACTCCTTAAATTCATAACCAAGCAAATAGTATACTAATATGAAAGTCTGGACGAAACTGATGCACAGTTCTCAACATTGTTAATTAATTAGGAAAAAATGATTTTTCCCAAATTGTGTTGATCACGTATTGATCTCTACATCCTCTTCTAAACTTTATTGATAGAAATCTCATTTTAATTTGTAAGTGGAGGTCTGTTGGAGAAATAAAATCTGTTGAGAGATCTGTGCCTAACAGAGGCTCAAAAAGATAAACTTATTTTTCTGACAAGGTTGTATGATCTTAAGATTTCATGAGACATAAGAACCTAACACCACATTGTTATTCATGGAAGCATGCCGAAGAAGGCACATTCTTTCCCTTTGGTCCTTTATGCCTTGGAATCTAGGTCACTTGCACGTTCCTTGATATGCCATTCTCTGGGAGTTTTAGAGTCACTTAATTTTAGATTGTTGAGGGTGTTGAAAACAGCTGATAATGAACATTCTTTGGAAGCTATTCTTCAGCTAGTTAATTCGTGGTACCTTGAGGTTGGACCTTATCTAGAGTCGACTAAATTCCCTTCTTCAATCTACCACCTTTGGAATCTACAGACGTTAGTTCTTGAGAATTCCATAAATAATACTATTAACGCACCATCTGAAATTTGAAAGATGTCTCAACTTAGACATGTTGAGGTCAAAAATATCCATCTCCCGGATCCTACCTGTAGTGATGAGCGAGATGAGGACTTTGTGTTGGCGAATCTACAGACACTCTTGGAAGTAGTAGATTTCAAGTGTGGTGAAGGGGTAGTTAAGAGAATCCCCAATGTTAAGAAATTGAAAATATGGTATGATAATTTTGGGGATGGGTGGTCTTGGTCACATTATTGTGTCAAGAATCTTGGCTGTCTGCATAAACTGGAATTTCTTTCTTGTTGATTTATATCAAATCTGGTAATTAGCCAGAGTGATTTGCTGCACAACCTCTGCTTCCTGCATTCCCTCAAGAAGTTGAATTTATTCGGCTGCAAACTCCATTGGGAAGACATTACCACAAAGATAGGTTCATTAGCCCCTCTTCAAGTGCTCAAACTGAGAACAGGTTCCTTCATAGGATCCAACTGGGAAACCATTGAAGATCAATTCTGCGACCTAAAATTCTTGCTAATTCAATACTGTGATGATCTGGAATACTGGATTAGACATCACCCACTTTCCACAACTTGAGCACCTTCTTCTTCAAGGGTTAGATAAGAGAAATACCAATGCTGAAATTAATTGCGTTAGACGATTGTAGCAATTTTGCTGTGATTTCTGCTAAAGAAATAATAGTAGAACAAGAGGAACTTGGCAATGAAGACCTGAAAGTCCGAGTTCAAATCTTGGAAAAGAACCGAGTAGGGGAGAGATTGGCAAACCATAATTTTCTAGTTAAAGTTGGGAGATGGTCAGCTGAACTAAATCTGCCGTGAGTGTTTCCTATCTTGTTTTTCTCCTGAACCTACAGAGGATGTCTGAAGTTAGGTTGATTTTTTTTTGGTAAGAATTGATCTTTTTAAATTCTTTTTTCTGCCTTTTTTAATTTCTGTTCAAGCTTATGTTATGCATAAAGCTTCCTTTTCTTTCTCCTCATAATTTGCATTTCTAATTTCCAGGGAAATCAAAGCCTCCCCATTTTGAAGCAATGTCGCAGGGATCATATGTATCCGTGGATTGACTTTCATGTTTGACATGTTTCAGTCCATGCTTGGTTACAAGATCTTGAGATAATTATAGATTATTTCGTAGCTTACTGTTTATCCAGCTTCAATTTTGTATTTCACTAAGCGATTCATTTTTTTTATTTCATATTATAAGCAAACATAATGTTTTGAAGTGGAATAAAATATAAAATATAAAATATAAATCGACGGAAAGAATCCAAAATGATATTTATCTTGGTTCGAAACTCACATTTGTAAAACATCAGTCTTTTATATTGGCCATTAAATATTTTTAAAGTATGTTTACAGGAGTTCCATAGAAAAAAATATGGAGCTTCTTTCAATCTTCACAATTTTATTAAATACTGTAAATAAATTAAGTTGATACTGAACAAAATTTTGTTATAGTCCAGTTCAAATTTCTTTATGAGGTTATATTTATTCTTTTCATTTGCTTGCTTGTTATTTTCTTATAGATTTTATTAAATCTTATCGAACAAAGCTTGAAAAGTAGCAAACAGGAAAAGATAATATGTAACATTTATTTATATATATATATATATATAGAATTTTATGAATAATACCACCCTTTACTAATTGAATATTTCTATTGAATTTTTTCTTTTATGCTACTCAATGCCACTATTATATAGTTGTTGGAGAATAATATGATATAATTCGTTTAATTTAGATTAGAGCTAACTTAATTTGACTTTCTAATTTTTCTCTAAATCCTAGCAATTAATACAGTCCCACAAAAAGTGCAAGAAAAAATTAAGATCATAGCGTTTGGGGACTGCAAATTCTGCAAGTCTAGCTTGACTTGTAAAGTGGTCAACTTTCTGTTCTTAAAACTCCATATCTCATTATCTGTTTCAATTTTATTGGTTTTTGCTCTCTTTATGAGTGCAGTTTTAGACCGGAAAATGATTGGTTGAAAATTGAATAAAATTTCTAATAGAATTTTTTATTTCTCAACTTACCTAACCAAGTTTGAAAATATAACAGCAACCAAATTATGTGAGACTGTGTCTCCTATCTAAGTGGATCAAAGTGATTCTGGTAATTAATAAACTTGTCTGATATTTTTTCTAAGTTAACATCAAAATGCAAAAATTAATGCAAAGTGAGATCTCCTTTTTATTGGATTCAGATTCAATGTGCTGAGTAATCGATCACATAGAGATCTGAGTAATAATAGCATTGAGATTTTACACAAGCAATAAAATAACCAAACTTAATTATTTTGTGTTAATGTTGGAGTAATAACAATAATTAAAAATTGGAGAAACCTTAGTTTGACTTTCTGGTGGGATCGATCTTAATAGCCAGCCTGTTATACTAGCTATGTTTTCAATTTCAAGCTGTTGTCCAGTAATATATATTTCTTTAGACTGATCCTAGCATTATCTATCATGTTTAACAACATATGAAATAATTGTCGCTATAAGAAATAATGTTTTCTTAAGCTGTACACTAGATCAATTTAGGTGTCTCGCTAATTATCAATTGTGGTTATTTAAGCACTGTTTGTGTTACTATTGAACTTGTAGAAATTATTAGGGTGGCAATACAAAATCTTTTGTCACTTAATATATAATAGTGGCTGGTGCAAACTCGATGTGTGTGCAATTATTAATACAAAAAATAAAATAAAATAATAAAAATAAGAGATTACATAGTTGCAGCAAATTGAAACGACAAAAAATTGCAAGGAAATATGTATAACACCCACAAATTATTACAAAACTAAGTCGTGGTAATGGGGTAGGAATGAAGTGGTAGTTATTCTATAGTATGGGAATAAAAAGTAAAAATGAGGACATTTTAGGAAAGTATTTAAAAACACACTGAAAAGGGGCTAGCCGCTTTATTAATAGTATAGATAATTAAGGACAACTTTCACATTGTTACTTACTATTTTTTCTTTTTCTTGTAGTGAATTTAAAATATTTGCAAATTTTGAAGGACAAAAACATTGCTTAAGAATATTACATACAAATTATAACGATGCTAGTTCATGATAGTATTGTCACTTATGGTATTTTCCACCAATTTTTTGTTTTTCTTGTAGTGAATTTAAAATAATTGCAAATTTAGAGGATAAAAAACATTGCTTAAAAATGTCACATATGAATTATGTATAACCGTCAGTTCATATAAAATCATATTATAAAGGAATTTTTCTAATTCGTGTGTCCAGCTTGCTAAACCATGGTTGCACAAGGATTTTTAAAAGCTATATTAAATAGTAGAACCTCAATAAGAAGAGGTTGCAAAAACCTGGAGTATTTAAGGGCTTTATAGATAAAAATCTAATTTTAAATGTAAGTGGAAGTCTAATGGGAAAATGAAATTCTGCAACATCTAATCCAGTAACAGTTTCTTGGAAGTGATTCTTAATTGGGAATGCATTTTACGTGAAAAATTCGACATAGAGATAGGAGTAGTAACACAGAGATTGTACGCAAAGCAATAAAATACCCAAATTTAATTATTTTGTGTTAATCTTGCAGTAATAACATTAATTAAAGATTGGAGCAACCTTAATTTTGACTTTCTGGTGGGATCTGATGATCTGATCAATAGCCAGCTTGTTACACTAATTTTTCAATTCCTAGTTGTCTAGTAATATATAGTTAAATTATCCAAAGTCTTCTTGGGAAGTCTCCGCTTATAGTTTACCCTTCCATCGGTATTAATTTCTGCACTTTTCTAAAACCTAGCTAGAGGTTCATTAGCCAGCCTGTCATACTAATTTTCAATTCCAATATGTATTTCTTTAAACCTAGCCAGCCTGCATGTTGTACTAATTTTTCTAGCTAGCAAGATCATGTTTACATAACCACAAAATTAATTATTTAGCCATTAACCATTGCTTCAGTTCAAATAATTTCATTCTCAGAGGGGCGGAACAAATAGTTAAATTATTGTAATTGATCTCAATAAAACCCTTCTTGGCAGAAATCCTAGTATCCAGTCCCTAACACATCATAGTAATTTCCTTTTCATTCATTTTCAGTACCTGCTCTACTTCAATATCATAGAGAAAGAGATCTATGGCGGCTTATGCAGCTTTAGTTTCCGTGATGAATATCATAGAGCAGATTCAGGATCATCCTCGTCCCCCCATTTCTCTTGATAAAAACCAGGCTGAATCTCTCACTGAAAAGGTTACTTTCTTGCAAAAATTTCTTGAAGCTTATTCCTATGTTGACAACGAGGAAGCAAATGGCCTGCAGAGTCGCATTGCAGATGCAGCTTATGCGGCAGAATACATAATTGAAACTCATGTGGTGGATCAACTTCTTGCTCAATCCACAAGTACTGCTCATGGGGAAAAGATAAGTCCCATTGACTTCTATCAAGGTCTACAAAAGGTGATAGAAGATATGGATTGTATCAAGAAGGAGGTGATGGAGATTCAAGAGAAGATGGGAACCCAAGATCAGCTGCACGGACATTCATCTCCTGATGTTTCACAAAGATCTCCTTCTGCGGGGCAGAACACCATTGTGGGCTTGAACGATGTCTCAGTTCAACTCATGGAAAAGCTCACCGGGCAACAAGCTAGTCGCCAAATCATCCCAATTATTGGCATGGGTGGTATTGGTAAGACAACACTTGCTAGAAATGTTTATGAAAAATCACTTATTGTGAAATATTTTGATCGTCGTGCTTGGGTTACAATATCTCAAGAACATAATGTGCAACAAATTCTTGTAGAACTTCTTTGCTAGATAAGCAAAGAGAATAGAGAAAGTTTGAGTGGAAAGAGTGAGAAAGATTTAGGTGTACAATTGCACAAAACTTTATCAGGCAGAAGGTATTTGGTCATATTAGATGACATATGGAGCACTGAGGCATGGGATAGGGTAAAATTCTTCTTTCCAGATAATAACAATAGAAGTAGAATATTGATAACCACTAGGCTATCAAACGTGGCTTTGCATATAAGTGGCATCGATGGACTTGAGATGAATTTTCTCGATGAGAATAAAAGTTGGGATTTATTTTGCAAAATTGTATTTGGAGAAGAAGGTTGCCCTCTTGAATTGGAGGATATTGGGAAGGAGATTGCCAAAAATTGCAAAGGACTTCCTCTATCAATTGTCGTGATTGGAGGACTTCTAGCAAAGTCCAAACGAACACGAGAATATTGGAAATATACTGTTGATAATTTGAACTCAATTGTGAATTTAGAAGGTAATGAACATTGCTTAAAAATATTAAGCACGAGTTATAACCAATTACCAATCCATTTAAAGCCATGCTTTCTTTATATGGGTGTTTTTCCTGAAGATACTATGATTCGTGTCTCACAAGTGATCAAACTTTGGGTTGCTGAAAGATTTTTGAAGCAAATTAGTGGTAAAAGTTTAGAAGAGATTGCAGAAGAGTGCTTAAAAGATCTTATCGATAGGAATATCATTTTAGTTCATAAACGGGGTATAAGTGGAAAAATAAAAACATGCAAGATCCATGATCCCTTGAGGGACCTTTGCTTGAGAGAGGCTGAGAAAGAGAAGTTTCTTTGTGCGAGAAGACAACACAGTTTTAACATTCCACAAGGCATTAATACACAACGCCGCATTGCTATTTATCATGAGAGCAAACGGAATGAGGAGTATTTTCCTCAAGTCCTTGATGCTGTGAATTCTGCACCACTTGCCCGTTCTTTGATTTGCAATGTTAAGGGAGATTTACCATTGCTTAATTTTAGATTGTTGAGGGTATTGAAAGTGATTGGTAATGAGTGTTCTCTAGAAGCTATTCTTCAACTAGTTAACTCACGGTTCCTTTTTGCCAGTGTTCATTGGGATCGAAAATCCAGATTTCCTTCTTCTGTCTACCACCTTTGGAATCTACAAACGTTAATTATCAGGGGTACCTGGTTGGGTGTAATAGCACCCTCTGAAATTTGGATGATGCCTCAACTTAGGCATGTGGAGTTCGCCACCCTCAGTCTCCCAGACCCTCCAAGAGACTGGGGAGATGACTTGGTTTTGGGGAACCTACATACGCTCTTGAGAATAGAAGATTTCTGTGCTAGTGAAGAGGTAGTTAAGCGAATCCCCAATATCAAGAAATTAAAAATATTTTATCGGGATTTTCAGGAAGGGTCAGGCTCGCATTATTGTCTCAACAATTTTGGTCTTCTAGATAAACTGGAATCCTTTGTTTGCTCTTTTTATTGTGGCGAACATGCACAACCAAGCCGGAGAAGTGATTTGGTGCAGAACCTCATGTTCCCGCATTCTCTCAAGAAGTTGTCTTTATCTGGCTGCATGCTCGACTGGGAAGACATGAGGACAAACATAGGTTTATTACCCCATCTTCAAGTGCTCAAACTGGGAAACAAGTCCTTCATAGGACCTGAATGGGAAACTGTTGACGGGCAATTCTGCAGCCTAAAATACCTGTCAATTGGAGGTTGTGATGATTTGGAATACTGGAAAACAGACAGCTCCCACTTTCCATGCCTTGAGCAAGTAAATCTTCTAGAATTACACAAGTTGAAGATGATTCCGTCATATATTGGAGAAATACCAACACTGAAATTTATTGAGGTATGCGATTGTAGCGATTCTGCTGTGATTTCTGCTAAGGAAATAATAGAGGAACAAGAGGAACTTGGCAATGAAGACCTCAAAGTCCAAGCTGTATTCTATAGGGAGGACCAACTAGCAGTGATGAAGAGCTTGGCAAGCCACAATTTTCTAGTTGAAGATCTGACGCTGTAAGAACTGAATCTGCCGTGACTGATTCCTATCTCTTTCTTTAGTTAACAATGATTATCGCCTTTTTCTTCTTCTACCTTTCAATGCACCCTCATCTTTCCATCATTAGTTGCATGCATTTTCCTTTTTCCAGTTTTGACTTGTAACATGCACGGTACCACCTCAAAGCACGACACAATGAACCTATGGAAGAATGCAGATCACCAGGGCCACAAGAAGCTGTGATATCTGAAGTTCGGTTGATTGTTTGGTACGTGCTACTCATACTTCACTATTTTCTTTTTGAGATCTCTAATGTTTAGTTTTTCTATTTTACTCTTAATTTAGTGTGTGGTTAATTTGAAGAATTCATTTTTAAATTGAGTTGTCTTTCCGGGCCAGCTGGTTTGAGAGGATCTCATTTTATTAAGTGTGCGGAATTTGGGGTTTATTCAAATGTTCGAACTTTCATGCCACTAAGTTTATTTCCCTTTTTTTTTTCCTTGTTTAGGCTTATAATTATTCCCAATTTTCAAAATGGTGTACTTTGTATCAATGATTGAAGGAAGAAAAATTATATTTTGTGAGAGTTATTTCAATTCTTGTTCTGCAGGAATTTTCATTACTGATGGTCGAAAGTGACATGGAACAATTTTAAAGTTTTTGTCACAACAATGAAGAATAGAGTAACATCATAAGTTGGACTCACAATAAGCACAACTGTTGGTGAGTGAATTTTTTAAAATGACAGAAATCGCCCTTGATCAACACAATTAGTACTTGTCCAGTTCCCATCTAGAAGTACTGTCTTCTAAATGTTACTCTATTCAGGTATTCGTGCAATGGTAATTTAAATGGCGACCCATGAAGACTTTTAACAATTATTTTGATCAGTACGTACTTCTGTTAATAGTTCTGTTTTTGCACATTAATTTTTGGAAGGTTTTTGTTTTGTGAAGATATTGCCGTGGTCGATGATTTTATTGATGTTATTGAGGGGCATTGCAAGTACATGAAGTGCATATAGGTATATAACAAGATTGATGTTATTGGTGTCAATGATGTGCAGACAGATTAGCGTGATAACCTAATTTGATTGTTATCAGCTGCAACTTAAAGTTATGTATTATTTCATTTTCTAGGTATTCAACTAACAACTTTTTTCTAGCATCAGTGCTTTGCAAAAGTTATTTCCTAAACAATATATGATATTTCTTAACCCAGAGATATTAAGCATTTTGACCAACTTTTTGCCAGAGAAAGAAGACAGAGGCAGAGGCATTCAACTGCTCCTGCTCGAATTTCTGACAGAGAAAAGAAGGCCCCTTTGTAGACACAAGAGTGGGATGATGTGCTTATTATATTCGGACACTCAAGCCAAAGAATTCTCATTCTTCAGGCTGCAGAATTCAACCTATTGATAGATCCATATTTTTCTTCATTTGTTGTATTTTTCAGTACTCATTTGCCTATAACACAGATTGCTGGTAGGGAATCAGTCCAGAGTTGATCAATTTGCTTTGTTTGATTCCAGAGGAAATCCAACCAGATTGATCGTGTTGGTTTTATTTCGATTCACTTTCATGATTAATGTGATACTACTGGTGGAAGAAAAATTGAGTGATATATAGCATCTTCTGAGTTTAAATCACAGCAGTTTCTAAATATCCAGATAAGTTCTATTTGCAGTTTTCTTTCACTTCATGATAATTGCATATTTCTATTGATATTCTTTTTTATCTTTTATGCTAGTTAATATAATGAGCATCTTTTAGATTAGAGCAAACTTAATTAATTTGAGTTTTCGGCTGGATCTGTATAGACAGCCTGTTATACTAGTTTTTCAATTGCAAGTTGTCTAATAATCTGCACTTCTTTAAATCCTAGTAATATGATGTTTACCTAACCTCCAAATTGTTTAGCCGTTAAACATTGTTTCAATCCATATAATGTCACTGTCAACAGTGGCACCGGTGGAGAGCCGGCCATAACAAATAGTTAAATTATTGTAATTGATCTTTATAAAAGCCTTCTTGGCAAGTCTCCACAGGTATCCAGCCCCTCAGATATCATACTTGCCATTTCATTTTTATTACCTGCTCTACTTCCATATCATAGAGAAATTAGAGATGACGGCGTATGCAACTTTAGTTTCTCTTATGCATATTATGGAGCTAACCGCTAGATGATCCCAATTGTTGGCATGGATGATGACTACACTTGCTAGAAATGCCAATGAAAATTCAATTATTGTGTATCATTTTGACTTTCGTGCTTGGGCTACAATATTTGAAGAATATATATAGTGGGCAAGAAATTCTTTTGGAATTTCTTTGTCAAATAAGGCCACAAAAAATGGAAAATTTCGGTGGAGAGAGTGAAAAAGATTTAGACATACAGTTACATAAAAACTTATCATGTCGAAGGTATTTGATTGTAATGGATGATGCGTGGAGTATTGAGGCATGGGATAAGGTAGAATTCTTCTTTTGAAATAATAACAATGGAAGTCGAATAATGATAACCACTAGGCGATCAAATGTTGCCTTACATTTAAATGGCAATAATAGCTTTGATATGAATTTTTTAGATGAGGACGAAAGCTGAAATCTACTTTGTAAAAATGTGTTTGGAGAAGAAGGTTGCCCATTTAAATTGGAGAAATTTAGAAAGAAGATTGCCAAAAATTGCAAAGGACTTTTGTTGTCAATTGTCGTGATTGGAGGACTTCTAGCAAAGTCTAAATAGACAACAGAATATTGGGAATGTAATGAACAAAATTTAAATTCAATAGTGAATTTAGAGATAATGAACATGTTTGAAAAATATTACATGAGTTATAACCAATTACCAGTTTATTTAAAGTCATTTTTCTTTATTTTGAAGTTTTTCTTGAAGACTATGAGATTTGTGTCTCCCAATTGATCAACCCATGGGTACTATTAGCGGTTAAACTTGGAAGAGATTATAGAAGAGTACTTGAAAGATCTTATTGGTAGAAATTTAATTTTAGTTCATAAATGAGGGTCATATGGGAAGACAAAATTATGCAAGATCCATGATATCTTGAGGGACTTGCGCTTAAGAGTGACTGAAAGAGAGAAGTTTCTTTGTGTGAGAAGACAACATAGTATTAGCATTCCACAAGGTGGCATAAATGCCCAACACCACAGTGCTATTTATCAAAGCAAAGCAAAAGAAGAGGAGGAGCAGGAGGAGGAGGAAGAATACCACCCTAAGGAGGATGAGGAGGATTAGGAGGAAGAATATCTCCTTAAAGAGGAGGAGAAGGAAGAACAAGAAGAATATCTTCCTAAAGTCCTTGATGACTTGCAATCTGTGTCACTTGCTCATTCTTTGATATGTAATTTTCCAGGAGTTTTACAATTGCTTAAGTCTAGATTGTTGAGTATTTAAAATGTCTGATAAAAATCTTGTGTTTTGGGGAGCAAAATATTCTCTAGAAGCTATTTTTCAATTAGTTAACTTGCGATACTTTAATAGTTGAGTGGGGATTAAATTCCATATTTCCTTGTTCAGTCTACCACCTTTGGAGTCTATAAACATTAATTGTCAAGGGTACTTGGGATAATTATTTTGTTGTTGCACCATATGAAATTCAGAAGATGCCTCAACTTAGGCATGTGGAGCTCAACAGACTCTCATCTCCTTGACATTGTTTGAAAAATCAGATCATTCATTGAACCAAAAAACGTACCGATTCATGGTTCACTAGTTCAACTGTTGGTCGAACCGTAATTAAATAGCAATTGAATCGTGATATTATAATTACAAAATATATGTATATTTATATTATATATTACTTAAAAATTAATAAAATACCAATATATTAAACATAAAAAGTTTAAATGATATTGTCTAACTCCACAATTCATATTATAAATGATCACCACAATTTAAATATCTCAACTCTAAAGCAAGGGCTTTTCTTGTATATAATTTTTTTATTTACTTTTAGATAGCTTATGGAGGTGTATCTTAGCCTTAAAACTATGTACTTAGACAAAAAAAAAAAAAATTAAAAAAATATTAATTTTATTAAAAATTAAATGAAAAAGACTGGTCCGGTTTGATTGAACCATGAGTGGTTCACTGGTTAGAGCAGTCCAATCACTGGTCTGAATGGTTTTAACAAAATAAGGTATTTTTTTTTATTTTTTGATTTTATTAAAAAATCGGGTTGGTTCAACGGCCAGTCGACGGTCTGATTTCTTAAACCATGCTTCTAGATTGATCTTTTGAGTGGCATAATGGATGGAAGAGATGACTTTGTTTTGCAGAACCTACGGATGCCCTTGAATATTGGAGATTTCAAGTGTAGTGAAGAGATAGTTAAGAAAATTTAATATCAAGAAATTGGGAATAATTTATAAGAAATTTGATGAAGGATCAGGGTCACTTTACTCTCTCAACAATCTTGGTTGCTACATAAACTTGAATCCCTTGCTTTCCTCTTTTTTATTAAGGAAATAAAACCAAGCCGGAGTGATTTGGTAGAGAACCTCACCTTCCCACATTTATTTTAATGAACTTTTCTGATTTTTTCTATGATCTATTAAATTGTCAACTACCAAAAAGTAAAACAACAACTAATATTATTAACGTTACAGGATTTGTGAGTTCTCATCCACAAAACAACTTTGAAAATAATTGGATACTTTTAAAGCACTGGCTATTGTTAGTTTTAGTTCTAATTCTAGATCGACACTATCATATATGATCTATCTTGCACAATAGTGACAAGAACTAATATTTTAAGTTGTTATAATTGATAATCAATTATATACTTAGAGTTATAAACTAGTGAAAATAAAAATCATCACTATAATTTATCATAAGATTTTTTTTAATCACTAGATCAATCTAAGTGTATCATTAATTGTCAATTGTGATAATTTAAGCACTGTTTGTATTAGTATTAAACTTGTAGAAATCATTAGGGAGGCAATATAAAAATTTTTGTCCCTTGATATATATAATTAACGACAACTTTTTCCTTGTCGCTTAATAGTGAAAACTATTTTTTCACCATTTTTTCTGTTCCTTGTAGTGAATTAAAAATATTTGCAAATTTAGACGGACAGAGACATTGCTTAAGAATATTACGTACAAATTATGACAAGATGCCAGTTGATCATGATAGTAATATTGTCACTTACATTTTTTTCACCATTTTGTTGTATTTTTTGTAGTGAATTTAAAACGAATCCAAATTTAGAGGACAAAAATATCGCTTAAAAAAATCACATATGAGTTATGACCAACTGCCAATCCATATAAAGCCATATATATTATAAAGGAATTTTTTCTGATTCGTGTGTCCAGCTCGTTGAACTATGGTTGCTTAAGGATTTTTAAAAGCCATATCAGATGACAGATAGTACAACCTTAGAGGAGGTTGCACAAAAGTATTTAAGGGATTTTATTAGTAAAAACCTAATTCTAAATGTAAGTGGAAGTTTGATGGGAAAACAAAATTCTGCAACATCTATATATATATATATATATGATCTGTCGACTGCGAGGCTCACTAAAACAAAATCCTTTTGTTTCACTAAAGAGGAGTAAACAATGAATTTTGAATTTGTACAGAACATGCATGATCAGAGTAACAGTTTCTTGGAAGTGATTCTTAATTGGGAATGCATTTTACATGAAAATTCCAACATAGAGATATGAGCAATAGCACAAAATTCTACACAAAGCAATAAAATAACATTAATTAAAGATTGGAGAAATCTTAATTTGACTTTGTGGTGGGATCTAATTTTCAATTCCAACTTGTGTAGTAATATATATTTCTGTAACAACCATCCAACTTTAGTAATATATATTTCTGTAACAACCGTCAAACTATTTAATTAGCCATTAACATTGTCTGAGTCCATATATATAATGTCACTTTCGGCGCCAGCGGCTTTTGTGGGAAAACAAATAGTTAAATCATCAAAAGTTTTCTTTGCAAGTCTCCGTTCATATAGTAAAGTCTTCCTTAAGTACTATTTTTTTCTGCACTTTTCGAAAACTTAAGAGCCTCGTTAGCCACTAGCGGCGCCAGCGGCAGTGTCAGCACTAATTTTTCCAATTACAAGTTGTCCACTAATATGTGTTTCTTTAAATCCTACCAACATCATGTTTACCTAACCTCAAATTTTTTGGCCATTAAACATTGTTTTTGTCTAAATTAAATAATGTCACTCTCAGAGAGGCGGATTTCATGGGAATTAAGCCTTCCAAAACAATTAGTTAAATTATTGTAATTGATCTTTATAAAAGCCCTCCTGGCAATACTCCATAGGCATCCAGTCCCTCAGATATCATTCTTGCCTTTTCATTTTCAGTACCTACACTACTTCCATATTATCATAGAGCAAGAGATATATGGCAGCTTATGCAGCATTAGTTTCTCTTATGCATATTATAAAGAAGATTCAGCATCATCCTCGTCCCCCAATTTCTCTTGACAAAAACCAGGCTGAATCTCTCATTGAAAATGTTGCTTTCTTGCAAGGTTTTCTTGAAGGTTACTCCCATGTTGACAACGAAGAAGCAGATAGCTTGCAAAGTCGCATTGCAGATGCAGCTCATGGAGCAGAAGACATAATGGAATCCCACATAGTGAGTCAAATTCTTGCTCAATCCACAAGTACCAATAATGGGGAAAAGATGATCAATTCCATTGACTTCTATCAAGGTCTACAAAAGGTGATAGAAGATATGGATGGTATCAAGAAGAAGGTGATGGAGATTCAAGAGAAGATGGGAACCCAAGATCAGCTGCACGGAAATTCATCTCCTGATGTTTCACAAAGATCTCCCTCTACGGGGCAGAACACCATGGTCGGGTTTGATGATGTCTTAATTCAGCTCAAGGATAAGCTCGCCGGACAACAAGCCAGTCGACAGATCATCCCAGTCGTTGGCATGGGCGGTATTGGTAAGACAACACTTGCTAGAAATGTTTATTCAGACCCACTTATTGTGCAACATTTTGATCGTCGTGCTTGGGTTACGATATCTCAAGAATATAGAGTGAGAGAAATTCTTTTAGAACTTCTTTGTGAGATAAGCCAAGAAAAGAGGGAAACATTGAGTGAAAAGAGTGAAAAAGATTTAGGCGTACAATTACACAAAACTTTATCGGGCAGAAGGTATCTAATTATAATAGATGACATATGGAGTACTGGGGTATGGGACAAGGTAAAGTTCTTCTTTCCAGATAACAATAATGCAAGTAGAATAATGATAACTACTAGGCTATCCAAGGTGGCTTTGGATATAAGTGGCACTAGTGGTCTTGAGATGAATTTTTTAGATGAGGAAAAAAGTTGGAATCTATTTTGCAAAATTGTTCTTGCAGAAGAAAGTTGTCCTCTTGACTTGGAGGAAATTGGGAGGGAGATTGCCAAAAATTGCAAAGGACTTCCTTTGTCAATTGTCGTGATTGGAGGGCTTCTAGCAAAGTCCAAACCAACACGAAAATATTGGGAGTCTATTGCAGAAAATTTAAATTCAATTGTGAATTTAGAGAATAATGAACATTGCTTTAAAATATTGCGCTTGAGTTATAATCAATTACCAGTTCATTTAAAACCATGTTTTCTTTATATGGGAGTTTTTCCTGAAGACACTGTGATTCGTTCCTCTGAGCTCAACAAGTTATGGGTTGCTGAAGGATTTCTAAAACCTATTAATGGCAAAACATTGGAAGAGATTGCAGAAGAGTGCTTAAAAGATCTTATTGATAGAAATCTCATTTTAGTTCATGGACGAGGGATTAGTGAAAAAATAAAATCTTGCAAGATCCATGATCTCTTGAGGGACTTATGCTTAAGAGAAGCTGAGAAAGAGAAATTTCTTTGTGTGAGAAAGGTGCATAGTCTTAACATTCCACAAGGTGGCATAAATACCCAACGCCGCATTGCCATTCATAGTAGCACAGGATTGGACGAGGAACATCTCACTCTACTCTTTGATGCTGTGCAATCTGCATCACTCGCTCGATCTTTGATATGCAATTTTTGGGGTTTTTTACCATCACTAAATTCTAGATTGTTGAGGATATTAAGAGCAGTTGATGAAGGAAAATATCCTCTGGAAGCTATTTTTCAGCAAGTCAACTTACGACACCTTGAGATCGATAGTGTTTCTTATCAGGATTTCACATTTCCTTCCTCAGCTTGCCTCCTTTGGAATCTACATACATTAATTGTCCAAGGTACGGAGAAAGATATTATTGCACCGGTTGAAATTTGGAAAATGCCTCAACTTAGGCATGTGAAGTTCACTTTCCTCTATCTCCCAGATCCCCCGAGTATTCAGACAGATGGGGGAGATGATTGTGTTCTTGAGAATCTACAAACACTCACAAATGTAATAGATCTCAAGTTTAGTGAAGAGCTAGTTAAGAAAATCCCCAATATCAAGAAGTTGGGAATATCTTATTTTGATTTTGAGGAAGAATCAGGCTCACACTATTGTCTCAACAATCTTGGTCATCTACATAAATTGGAATCCCTTTATTGCGCCTTTTCTATGGACGAGGAAGTATGCCTGAGAAATGATTTGCCGCAGAATCTCACCTTCCCGCATTCTCTCAGGAAATTGACTTTAACAGGCAGCTACCTCCAATGGGAAGACATGGCTACAAAGATAGGTCCATTACCCCTTCTTCAAGTGCTCAAAATGGAAGATGCTACCTTCATAGGATCCAAGTGGGAAACAGTTGAAGGGCAATTCCTCAACCTAAAAGTCCTGGAAATTGGAATTTTTATAGATTTGGAAGAGTGGATCACAGACAGCACCCACTTTCCACGACTTGAGAAACTTGTTCTTAAGCACTTACGTGAGTTGAAGGGGATTCCTTATGGTATTGGAGAAATACCAACTCTGCAATCAATTGAGTTGAATTATTGTTGCGATTCAGTAGTAATTTCTACTAAGGAATTACAAGAGGCACTTGACGATGTAGACTGGAAAGTCCAAGTTCTAGAAAAATCAAGTCAGAAGAAGGAGTTCATGGAGAGCTTGGCAAGCGATAATTTTCTAGTTGACTGGTCCGATTTGTGGTGACTCATTCATACTTTATTTGTTTCTCTCATGAACCTACAGAGGATGTCTCGAGTCTGGTTGATTGTTTGTTTTAGTAATGAATTGACTTTTTTCCTTTTCCTTTTGTTCCTTTTTTATTTTAATTTGTATTCAAACTTATAACATGTTATGTGGTAATTAAAGCTTCCTTTTCTTTCTTCTCTTAAGTTGCACTTAT
>JACGDI010005866.1:91640-121996 GCA_014898725.1 Jacaranda copaia
ATTAAATAATCCCAAAAATAAACATTAAAATCATGTGAATCATCAAGAGAGGTACAGAATGCTAGGGGATCCCACCTTTGAAGTGAAAGACCAAAGCTAAAGAGAAGATAAAGAAAAAGTATAGAATACTTCTATCACTCTTAATAATTGAATGTCCAAGATGAGTTGCAGGAAATTGGGATGGAGGTCCCAAGACACATAAGCTTATTACATCAACAACGAGCCTGTATGGCCACAAACTAAACTATATGAATGACTGTTTGGGCTTGGCGTAGAGCACATTATACAGCAATCTTGAGGTTCTCTATGCTAATTTGTCAACATACCTCATCAGCTGATCTTATATATTTGTATATTTGTTGGTGTAAACTGCAAACGAAATTCACCATATATGCATGCTGTGTTAGTTATGCATGGCGACTTGCTTGCCATCTCGGGATTCTGCTGGTTCTTAAGTGAGATGGGATTATTGGACTCCTAGGAATTATCATTGAAACCTTCGATCCCCTGAAACATTTTCGAACATGTAATCAATTCTTTCTTCAAAATATTTTTAAAAATTCTAATATTTTTAATTGCTTTATGGAAAAAAATCCTCAACACACATCCCAAGTATAATTATTTTACCAACTATTGCAATAATATTTTAAAATTATATCTAATTATCATATTTATATGCATATACATATATTAAAATTAATATTTAACTCTAATTTCTCCTAACTAACAAAAAAAAAATAATTAATTTGACATTCAAAATATAAATAAACATACAACACATTTTGTGAAATATTTTCTAATTATTTGTCAAAACATAAATAAAAATCCTATTATTGCATTCCCTGAATTCACTTTCAAAATTCATTTATCCAAAACATACCACCAAAACACAGGCAAAACATATTCAAATATTTTCCTTGTGTTCATCCCAAATTTTAGGAGACATCAATTATCCTATTAAATAATTAATTATACTAAAGAGACAACATCATTGTTGTTTAATGGGCCTATCAAGAGTTGGGCTCAACCCAATTTGGTCCGATATGACTTTTCAATGTAGCAGGCCCAGTGCACCACCCGCCCTCCTCACAAAAAGGGCCGTAATTTTGGATAGCGACTACTTCAATCGTCAAATGCTTCATGGCGCTTTTAGTGTGTTTGCTCGAACTATTAAATAAGGGCTCAACCCAAGAAGGGCTCAACCCAAATTCTTCACCCGCCCTCCTCACAAGAGGTAAATAGCTTCTGCTTCTGCTGCTTCTCTCTCTTAAAGTAATACTTCATCCAGGGCAGAGGTACAAGCTATTTACTTGAATTTACTACGAATAAATAAGTTTTTAGCTGATTTTTTTGTGTTTTTGAAATTATAGGTTTGTTGCCTTTCCAGTCAAAAGTTTTGACCCTGTTGCGCATTTAATTAACAAATAAGTGATTCCAGTCAAATAAGTGATGGTTGAGCAGAATTAGTTGATCGACAATGTATTATGTCAATTAAGCTGTTCCAGGTAAATGTTTAAGTAAAGATGGGGATCATAGAAAAGATTGAAGAAATCGAAGCAGAGATGGCTCGCACACAGAAAAATAAAACCACAGGTGAGCCTTTTCATGTAATTATTATTGTTATGATTTTTTGGAGGTGTATGATGCATTTTATATTGAGAATAACAAGCAATTTTATTTCTGTCTTAACTGTGCTTAGGATGGAATTTGGTGTTTTTATTCTATATATGCTTAAGTGAAGAATTCGGCATGAATTTATTTCATTTAATCTTTTGAAACAACAATTAAATGGTAACGCAAAGCAATACAAGCCCCCCTTGTGATTAACTGTGAATTAGCTGGTTAATTCTTTATCTTTTGGATTTGGCTTTTATATGCTATAATCGATCACTATGCCTTTTTGTCTAATAAATGCAAGTGCTGATGTTGTCTTGTAAGATGCATTATCATGATGCTTATTTGTGCATTTAATTCAACTACACAGGAAACCATTTGGGCGAGCTCAAAGCTAAGATAGCGAAGCTGAGGACACAATTGTTGGAGCCCCCAAAAGTAAGCAACTTTTAAACTTCTTCTTGTTTTGTCTAATAAATCACATCAAGTTTGACATGCTTGGTTTCGTGCTTGGAATATCGGTTCCAGTGGAAAGCCACTCCTCGTCTAAATTCTTATTCCAAGCTTGTTTTTTTGGTGTGATAACTCAGTTTCTGAAGTATCCTTATGTCCTGATAATTCTTCCATAATGGATCAGGGATCTAGTGGAGCTGGAGAAGGTTTTGAAGTTAACAAAATTTGGCCATGGACGTGTTGCACTGATAGGTTTTCCCGGGTTAATTGACCATCTCATTACTTCAGTCAGTATATGTTGGAAAGGCGAGTAAAGGATTGGAAAGGAGAGTAAAGGAAAGAAGAAAAATAGAACTTCTGTTGGAAGAGGAGTAAAGGAAAGAAGAAAAGTATAAATTCTGGCTAAACTATTGAATTTTTATCTATATCACATGGTTTGGGGCCAGAGGATTATTTTGAACCAATGACTAGTTAAGTGGAATTTTATTACTATATCTAATTTTATGCTGGTCTGGTTTCACTCGGTAGCCCACCATGTCATTCTTGTCCAGCTGGTGGGATTGTTCTATTTAGATTATTTACCTTTATATCCTCCTTTTCAATGGGGTATGCTTGTATTCAAGATATATATGGTTTTCTTTTCAGTGTTGGAAAATCAACACTTTTGACAATGTTGACTGGAACTCATTCGGAAGCTGTAGCACATGAGTTCACCACTCTCACCTGCATTCCGGTATTATTCACTAGAATGATACTAAAATACAGCTGCTTGATCTCCCTGGAATTGTCGAAGGTGCATCAGAAGAAAAAGGATGTGGTAGGCAGGTCAGCATTTCAATTAAAATGGAGGGTACTGCTAGATTAGATGCCTAGTGATACTGAATGAAATGAAGCTGATACAAGCTTCTTAATTTTTATTTCAGGTCATTGCTGTTGCCAAATCATCAGATGTTGTATTGATGGTTTTGGATGCCTCTAAAGTAAGTGTCAATCGTATCAGTTGTTATTGGATAACAAAAATAGGAATTCTTTTTCTTCCCCACATGTTCATTTGCAATTTTTTTCCTTCCCTGATCTTTCAAATTTTGTGATACTATTTTCTTGATATTGTAGCTGTTTAACAATTTATACATTAATAGTTCCAAGGTGCTATACTTTCATGTGGTTATCAGTATGTTGATTTCAGTTTTTAGTAATTACCAGTAATTCTATTAGTTCTTATTATCTGGTTTATTAGTTTCAATATTTTCCTCAGCATGCGAACCAACTTTGAGAATTTCAGATTGAATGGCATCGACAATCTTGACGATGGAGTTGGAAGGTGTTGGCCTCCGTCTAACCAAAAGACCACCTCAAGTATGTAGTTTAAGCATTTGCCTTGGCATCACATTTTTTGCATATCTTTCACACTTGTTTGCCTTGTATTTATATGACTTAACTATAGCTTGCACACCTTTGCCTTGTAGAATTCTTTTTGGGGAAAGGATAATCTCACTGTCTTTGATGTTTCTATAAATTAGTGTTTTGATTCTCAGAGTATTGGATTTAGGCAAGTGCAGGTCTGTGTCTGGATTCATGGACAAATCACCTTTAAACCTTTATGACACTGGAAAGTGCAGAAAGTAGGCACCATAGGTCCTGAAGTGAAATATAATGTTTAACCAAAAAAGAGAGTTTTCAGTTGAGAAAAATAGATATAATCTGAGAACAATCATAGAAGCACCAGATTCAGTCTCTGATTAGTGTCTGTTTATTCCCCTCTGAATCTTGACTCATACTTTGTCTGATCATGATCTGTGGATCTGCTTGCTGACAGATATACTTCTAAAAGAAAAGGACGGGGAATATCTTTCAATAGCACTTTACCATTGACTCATGTGGATGAGAAGCTCTGCTATTAAATATTACATGAATACAAGATTCACAATACAGAGGTATCTTTTTAACTTTTCTTCTCTCACCGCGTGATGCTATTGTTGTGACTTGTTCAAACATTTTCCTAACCAAGCACTGAATGTAGGAAATGACTTGTATTTGGGGCCAGAAATGGTTTACTTCTAAGAGCTGTAGCTGGCATTGTCGTTCTTTCCTTTTGTTTATACCAAATTTCAATCTCGTTCTTTATCCATATGGGCTATGTCCAATTCCTTCGAGAAGTGTCTCCTAAATAATACTTTATTCAGGTGTTTGTGCAATGATAAACTAAATGGTGAACCAGAAGTCCTTAATAATTACCTTGACCAATGTTTCTGTTGACAGTTTTGTTTTTCATTTTAATTTTTGGAAGGTTTTGTTTTGTGAAGATGCCATGGTGGATGATCTTATTGATGTTGTCAAGGGGAACCTAAAGTACATGAAGTGCAATATGTATATAACAAGACTGATGTTATTGGCATCGATGATGTGGATAGATTACCACGGCAACCTGGCTGTTAGTAGCTGCAACTTAGAGGTATGTATTTTATTCTCGAGGTACTCAACTGACCACTTATTTCTAGTATCAGACAAATTTATAGGTAGATTGGTAGGATCTTGCCTAAAACAACTCTCACGTCCGGTACAAGGTACTTTGGAAAGTTAAATGTTTTGTGGTTATGTTGCTTCAACAGTTGAATCTCGACAGACTGCTTGCAATAATGTGGGAAGGGATGGGTCTTGTCAGAGTATATACAAAGCCTCAGGGCTAACAACCAGACTTCTCAGAGCCAGTGGTTCTTTCTGCTGTATGTCTCTGAATAACCTAGCACACTTGCTTGAAATGTGCATGTCTTTTATGCAGTGGTTTTGTGGATGGAACTGTTTTTCCAATTGATTTAGTTTGACATCATGGGTTTTATGAATTTAGGATGGGAGAATATTATTATTTGCTTCAATATTATCTTTGGACATATTTCATATTTATGTTGTGTTTTTATTCTATTGTTTACTGATTTTTGATTCCAGGTTAGAAGTGGTGGCTGCCCAGTTGAAGATTTCTGTAACCACATCCATTGGAGCCTGGTGAAGGATGTTTTTGGTGTGGGGCACAAATGCAAGGCACTACCCACAGCACTGCAGACTTAGTCATGTTCTTCAGGATGACGATGATGTGCAAATAGTCAAGAAAAGGTACTTTTTCTATCATCCTACTAATTGTGGGTAGCCTACCCGGAACTCCATTCTGATCTATTTCTTAACCAACAATTGATATCTATTTCTTGAGTCACACTCGACTGCTCCTGCTCGAATTTCTGAGAGAAAAGAAGGCCCGTTTGAAGACATAAAGTGGGATGATGTGCTTATTATATTCTGACTCAAGCCAAAGATATCTCACACAGGCTGCAGAAACCTATGGATAGACTAATATTTTTCCTCATTTGTTGTATTTTTCAGTAGTGACTTGTCTATTATACAGATTTCTGGTAGGGAATCAATCCAGGGTTTGATCGATTTGATTCATTCAATTCCAGAAGATATCCAACCAGACAATGTTGGTTTTATTGTGAATCACTTTCATGATTAATGTGATTCTAGTGGTGGAAGAAAACTTGAGTGATGGCACGTATAGCGTATTTTGAGTTTAAATCACTGCAGCTTCTCAATATCCGGATAAGTTCTATTTGCAGTCTTCTTTCTCTTCATGCTAATTGCATATTTCTATTGATACTTTTTCCCTCTTTTATGCAAGTTAATATCATGAATATCTTTTAGATCAGAGCGAAGTTTTAACTTCGCAGGATCTGAATAGCCGGCCTGTTTTTTCAATTGCAAGTAGCCTAATAATATGTGTTTCTTTAAATCCTAATGTTTACCCAACCATCAAATTATTTAGCTATTAAACATTGTTTCAGTCCAAATAATGCCACGCTCAGAGAGGCGGCTTTCATGGGAAGCCTTCCAAAACAATTGGTTAAATTATTGTAATTTATCTTTATAAAGCCTTCTTGTCAAGTCTCCATGGGTATCCAGTCCCACAGATATCATTCTTGCGTTCTCAATTTCACTGCATACACTACTTCCATATCATAGAGAAGAGATATATGGCGGCGTATGCAGCTTTAGTTTCTCTTATGTATATTATAGAGCAGATTCAGCATAATCCTCGCCCCCCGATTTCTCTTGACAAAAACCAGGCTGAATCTCTCATTGAAAAGGTGGTTTTCTCGCAAGATTTTCTTAAAGGTTATTCCCATGTTGAAAGCGAGGAAGCAGATGCCCTGCAGAGTCGCATTGCATGTATAGCTTTTGCGGCTGAAGACATAATTGAATCCCATAGAGTGGTTCAAATTCTTGCTCAATCCACAAGTACTACTCATGGGGAAAATCTCAGATCCATTGACTTCTATCAACATCTCCAGATAGTAATAGAAGACATGGATTTTATGAGGAAGGAGGTGATGGAGATTCAAAAGAAGATGGGAATCCAAGCTCAGCTGCACAGAAACTCAATTCCTGTAGCTGATTCTTTATGATCTCCTTCCACGGTGTAGGACACCATGGTTGGGTTTGATGATGTTTTATTTCAACTTATGGATAAGCTGAGTGGACAACAAGCTAATTTATGTAACTGCAACTATCATGAACATTATTGCATCATCATTAACAGATTTTATTTATTTTTGTTTGTTTTTATAACTTTCCCAGCTCATTTTGTTCAATTCATGAAAAAGCAAACAGTTTTCTTCCCTGACGTTTCTCGCTTGAACAAATATGTAATTTGGGCGGACCTCATTTTCATCCTTTTTCTCTTATTGTTTTCCGGCCACGCCCTATGTTGTTTTACATTTTTTCAAAAAAAATTTCAACTCTTAAGAAGTTTTCAAAATGAAGTCACATTCTCCAAATTTTCTTCCAAAACACTCAAATTTTATCTCAAAAAACCCCCTTTTAATTCACCCAAAAAAACCCCATATTCTAAAAATCATACCTACCCCCTTATTTTCTCACTCTACCATCACATCACTCATTTATTTATCTTTACACATCCATATATATATATATATATGTATAATTTATATATGTGAAAATATTAAAATTTTACCTGTGAAAAAAATTCTAAAACTTATGTTTATAAATTTAATTAAACTAATCATTGAAAAAATGAATTAAATTTAATTAAATATTATTTTTGTTACTACTAAATAATTCATTTATTGAATAATATATTAAATTAATTAAATTTACTTATTAATTAAATAATATATTAGTTATATTTAATATTTAATGTATTAATGAAATATAATATTTGTTCATTTAATAAATAACTTAAATGTTTTAATTTTGTTATAATAAATAAATTAACCATCTTCAAAAATATTCTTCATTAAATATCAATCTTCACATTTATTTAAAATTATAATAAAAAATTTGATTATAGGGTGATATTTATTTAATAATATATTAAGTTTAATAAATTAATATTGATATGTTTAAAGTAATTGTTGAGAGAAATAATTAAATTTATGTAAAATTATTTGATTATTAGTAAGTATATATTTACTAAATAATGTATTAATTAAATAATAAGCTAAAATAATTAAATAACTTATTAAATTAATTCAATTAATTTATTTAAATAACTTATTATTTATATATTAATTATGTTTCATAGTTTATGTATAATTAAATATTACACTTATTTATTTAATAAATAATTTAAGATGATGTAATATCATATAATATAATATTATTTATTTTCTTTAATTTGATGAATCTTTATTGAGTCTAATTATATATAAATTAATAAAAAGTTATTTTATTTAAATAAATAACTAAATTTTATTTATACATAAATCGTAAGTAATAAATAATTAAATAATTATATTTTAACTAATAAACAACAATTAGTTTATAATTAATGTACAATAATTAAACTTTTTTATAAGTCAATATTAACAATTATGATATAAGCTGATTTTTTTATAATTAAGATATAATTATGATTTTATGAATAATTAATATTTATTAATATATATTTTATTCCAAATAATACATCATCTACTAATGTTAAATTTATAAAAATATAAATTTCAAAATAAATAATCAATTAAATCAATTAAACTTATATTTCAATCATTACAAATATATATACAAACACACACACACACACACACACACACACATAATCTAACTATAAATATATATATGATACATAAAAAAATTATTTTCACTTTATAAACCCAACAAAAAAGCAACTGATTTGACACTTACAGTAAAATTTGTCTCTTCCCAAAATATAAATAAACAAACAACTCATTTTCAAATTATTTTTCATATTTTTCCAAAACAAAAAGAAATACTTGGTATATTCTTCAAATTTTCTACTAAAAAGCCATTCCCCCAAAATTTTTTTCTAAAAAATGGCCAAAATATAAAAGAACATAGTGTCGGAAATTTTGGTTCTTTCTAGAAGCTTTAAGTTCAAATTAATGTTTTGTTGGATCTTAAAAAAAAATAAAAAATTAAAGTGGTCCTTTGGTGGTTGTCTAGAAACTCAAGGGAGATGGCTAGCTGGGGCTGTTAAGGGATCAGATTTTATCAAAATTCGATTTGAATTCGATTCAAATTTTAAAATTTTTATTCAATTAAAATATTTAATAGATCAGATTCGATTATAAATATTCATAATTCAAAATAAGTATACGGATATGAAATTAAGCAATCTTATCCGCTAAAGATCTGAATAGGAACTTTAATAATTTCTTATTAAATTAATACTCTCATATATAATTTTAATAATGATTTTAAAATAAAATCTATATATTATATTGACTAACTATCTATATGAACATCTATATTATGCTATTAATATTGAGTCTTTAGCCAGCAAAATAAGAGAAATACTGATAAAATATTAAATATAATAATATATAATAGCTCATCTATGTATTAATATAATGTGAAATAGAGGCTTAGTATTCAAATATTTAATTTTGGGACTAATATATAATAAAAAAATTCTTAAAAATTTAAATATAACATAAGTTTACTTTTTGAATACAATATTTTCATATAATCCAAAGGGGGAGAAAAGAAAAAATATTTAATCAGGTCGGATTTTTTTATCAGATTTCATATATCCTTCAGATTTGGATATGGTATGACTAACAAAGGCCATGTCGGATATCAGATTGGATTCGGATAAGAATTTTAATAATCGAATTCAAATTCGAATATATTTGATTAGATCTAAATTCGACCCGTTGATAGCCCTAAAGATGGCTACTAGGTATATAATTCTTCTTTGCAATTTTCTCCATTTTGATGGAGTTAAAAGTTTTGCAAAATATTTGTCTAATTTTCTTGATTTGGACTTGAGAAGGTTAATTTGATCTCTCTGTTTCCTTTTCTTTTTGGTAGCGGAGTGCATCCTTTTTTTATTCTGATAATTAGTATTGTTTTCACTTTTTTTTTTATTTATACACACGCACACATCAGGAGCCCGTTTAGATTCGAACTCCTGATCTCCCACATTATGTGGGAGACTTATGCCAGTGGGCTACAAGCCACTTGGCGTATTGTTTTCACTTGAGTAACTAGAGTTGATTTCAATGCCCTTTGGTTTTATTGGCTACATTTGCAAATTTCAAGAAAAGACCTTTAGAACGACATTCTGTGAAAACATAAAGAAATCATGTCCAATATTTTATATTGTTCAAATATTTCTAATATTCATGTCTTGTTATTCATAATAAATTATCATCTTTATTTTGAGTTATTTCACTTTCTATTTGCATTTGATTTAAAATAAGAAGATCTGCACTTCATCAACAGTCGAGATACGGCCCTCCTGAAATTTAATTTATTTTTCTTATTGCACATCAATTTCAAGAATTTCCACCAAGTATATTCACTCAAAGTAATTATTAAAATTTATGCTGGGTTGAGCTTTCTATTCAAGTTAAATATTCAGATCATCACGACTTATATAAAAAGTATGAAGATATATGAAAGGGTACAATAACATTAGGCTATTATATTAAATTCCAATTCTGAACAATCTACGATGCTAATAATTTTTCATAAAATTTACGTTGCACCAAGTGAATCCAGCACTGCACATTGCGCAATGCACCAATACTAGTAGTGTGTGTATATATATGTAAAGGCATTTTTAAGGTAAACTTTACTAATTTACTTTATTCTCCAAAAACTTATTCATAAATATTGCATATAAATTATTACAAACACAACATTATTAACTCATACCTAACAATCAATCACCATCTCTCCTCACAAATAACTTTATAACCAAACAACATCCCATAATTTTTTCTCACATAAAACTTCATAAACAAACAAGATCTCATAATTTTATTTTACAATAAACCTCACAACCAAATAACATATCATAAAAATCATCTGTCGCAATAAGTGCAACAATTACAGTTTACTCCAAAACCAGACACACTCATAACTCAACTTTCTACCTTAAAAACCAACTAGTCTCACTTTTTATCTCATAGAAATAAAAAATGATAAATAAAAGCACAAGCAATCACAATCTAAAGAACTTTTACCGCTCAGATTCTTCATGTCCACAAGCTGCAACTACTAGCTTATTATTAAGCCTGTGAAACACCTAACTCCCTAGCTTGTAACAAGAAGATAATATAACATTTGAAATTAAAATAAAGTTCATGTTTATTCAATAAGAAAAATAATTAACTAAATGATAGGTATGAGACATCTCCCATAACGCAAACGTACTCTAGAATATAACTCCACTTTCGATCGAGATGCTTTCTTTACGTGTCATCTCCAGGAGCAAGTATGAGCTTAAATCCACCCGATTTGGTCCTTTTTTGCCCTTGCATCTGTTGTTTTTCCTCCTCGATTTTCCTGGCAGAGGCAACTGTGGACTTGTGGACATGTTCAATTTCCAATATCTCAAGGTTTTTTGCCACCAAAGATGGAATTTCTTCAAGTTTCTCGCAGGTCTTAAGTACAAGACACCTGAGTTGAGGAAAAGGATCACCTGAGGCTGTCCAAACCTTCAGATCAGTCCGTGCAATGAGCAAGAATTCAAGAGATGGAAATTCCCCACCAACAGCCCCCCAGTGTTCTCCTATGAATGCATTTTCTTTCAGTTTGAGCACTTCCAGACCGCCAAGCATTCCCAGTGTGGACATATGCTTCCACTCCAAGAAAGTTGCCGACAGTTCCAGGATCCTCAGATCTGGTGGGAACCTGTTGGGCTGAGGAAGGCCACGTAATGGTTTTTCTGATGCTACTGTAGGAAACACATCATAAACTAGCTTTAGCTTTTGAAGACGATGCAATTTTTCCAGGCACCTGGAATCCAAAAGCATGGCTAATTGGCCACAGATCCCCAGGTTCGTAAGGTTTGGGGCCCTGTTAAATACTTCTTCCGTGCAACATTGGGCTGCTAATCTACTGAGTGTTTGAAGGTTCTCTCCAGCTTCGCCTTGCACTTCTTTGTTGAGAATAATGGCTGCTTTCGTCTTGAAATGCCTCAGCTGCGTCATCTTCCATATATCTGCTCTGATTTCACGCTCCATTGTGTCAATTCTAATAGTCTGTAGATTCCAGAGCCAGGAAACTGCATCAGGAAGAGCCTTGAAATTATCGCCAGTCAAAGCAATGTACCTCAAATGAATTAGTTCGGCAAGTGAGGGAAATTTGGTGAACTTGATAGGGTTCACATCTAAAACTCTCAGCAAGTTGAAGGCATCAACAATCAGTGCATTGTTCTCCACTGGCAAATTGATGGCATCCTTGGAGAAACACAAAAGCGAACGAACCCACGGGCCCTTTGGTTTTTTCTGGAGGAAGTCCAAAACATAGGAATGAATACAAAGTCGACGGTGCTTTTGTATTTCAGGAACAGGAGGGTCAAAAACTCCTTCCTTGGATTTTTTGATCTCTTGGAACAAATTCTGTTCTGCAATTGCAGCCTCATTTTTGCAGAATTCTCTTATCATGTCATGCACCCGACATGTTTTAACCTCACCCTCAGCCTTGGTTTTATCAACCATGACTAAGTTTCTGCTTATAAGATCCTTTAGATTGTCCTCGGCCACTTCCTCCACGCTCTTGTCGGGCTTTTGTTGTATGAATCCTTCTGCAATCCATAAACGGGTCAATTTCCAGACAGGGATCTCAGTGTCCTCCGGAAACATCCCTAGATAGAGAAAGCAATCTCTCAAGTAATGAGGCAATTTATTGTAACTCAAAGCAATAATTTTTTTTGTCCTTTCCTCCGGGTCATTGTTAATATATGAACTCACGTTGAGCGACACCTTTTTCCATTCTTCTCTGGTCCCTCTAATTCCTCCTACTGTTGAGAACTTTTCCGCAAGAATACCTCCTATCACCACTATTGCAAGAGGCACTCCATCACATTCCTCGGCTATAGCTTTCCCCAGGGTTTTCAACTCTTCAGGGCACTCATCAACCTTACCAAACACTTCCAACTGGAGCAGCTTCCAACTATCGTTGGGATCCAAGAAACGCAGCCTGTGGGGCTCTCTTAAGCAATTCGCTTGACGGGCCACCCTCTCGTGGCGACTTGTTATGAGGACTCTCCCCGAACTATTGTTATTCGGGAGGGCAGCTATGATTTCTTTCCAGGCATCAGGAGTCCACACATCATCCATGACCAACAAGAACTTTGCTGTTTCCAGGTTGGATCGAACCATGTCAGCCAACTCATTGTCGTTCTTGCTAGACATGTCTTGGTGAGTGAACTTCTTCAGAATATTGAGGAAAACATCTCTCCTGTTGAACTCTTGAGAAACGTAAACCCAAATCCGAATTGGGAATTCATATTTGATTCTTTCATCACGATAGATTTTCCATGCCAGAGTTGTCTTCCCCAGGCCAGGCATGCCAATGATTGAGATGACTGCTAATTTGCATGATTCTTGATTCAGACATCCGATTACAGCGTCTGCCTCGCCATCGAAACCTACCACGTTGTCTTGCCTTAACAGGGGAGTCTAATAAGTACAAGTGAAGAATGACAAAGTCAGAAACTGATCAACGTAATTGATGTACAAAATCAGGGTGACATACTATCGATGATCATTTTTGGTTTAGTTTCAATTTCGACAAAACTAATGATATAAATGATAACTTTTACACAAATTAGAGAAGTGGATGATTTCAACTATTTCCACAATGGTTATGTTTGTCCTCGTCCAGCCAACAGTAAGTTTATGCAAACATATTTCCATTTTGACTAATTTAAGTATTAATTAGTATCCAAATTGTTGCTAATGATGTGTATATAATAGGAGACACAATCTACATCAACATATCCCCATGCTTTATATATTAGCACAGTGTTAGAGAGGACTGATTGAATTCCAAAAGCAGATCGGCTCTGGAAAGCTCTTGTCCAACCTAACATAAAGACTGGGAGCTCTTTTAGGTGAAAGACCCTCACTTGAACTCAATAGGACACCAAGCATGCTGGTCAACTGAAAGTGAGGAATGATTAACGAAGGCTTATCCGCACATGATAGATGAGAGCAGCATTCTGACTTAAAGGCAAAGGGTGTCCCCTTTTCATTCTGTTGTAGTAAATGACTAAATGGTATTCCTAAGTTTTATAATAAAAGATCTTGTGTATAAGTCATCAAAAACAGTGTATAAATTACTACTAAAAATCTGTAACACATGTAAGGAATATATAACTCAATTCAATAATAATTATGACACTTTAAAAAACCTAAATTCATTAATTTCTTTATATAAAAAATTTAAGGTCCAAAAAATTTCTCTTCGCCTGTGATCTTCAGAGCAAATAGAAAAACCAAGAAATAAGCTTCAGAATTTTAGAAAATGATTTAAGCAAAGCAATTGAACAATTAGTTTTTCAGTGTTATGCAGATCAATTATATATTTCGATCAGAACTAATTAAATATACACGAGCGCGCGTGTGTTTGACCTTTTTGGCTTTCTCCTTTGCTTCTTGGGCGGTTGTGGCAGCCGGATCCGCGATCTGGAGTGTGGCGAAATTGATCTTAGCCTGGTCGAATATAGGTTTGACACTTTCTTCCCTGAGGGACTTAACTTCTCTGGCCAATTTGAGGCGCTTTGGGTCGATTTTGTTGGGGATAATTAACCTCCGCTTTGACCTCGACCTTTCTGGAGCAGCAGCCTCGGTGAGGCAACTGTCGATGGTGTTTTCAGCTTGATAAACAACATCCCTTATCTGTTTCTCAAATTGTCTATAGAGATCTCCCTTCTCCCGCTTGTTGGCCGATTCCTTGAGGAAGGCTTTCATTAACTCGAGTTCGTTCTCCAGCTGCTTAAGCTCATTTTCTGCACCAGAGATGATATGGACCTGATCGACCAATAGCTTCTTCACGTTTTCGAGAAAGAATGTTACTGCAGCCTCCGCCATTGCTGCAAATTAAGATCTGGTTGACTTGAAGAAGAAAAGCCTGTAGTTGTTCGGTTCAAAGCAATGTTTTTAAAGTTGGTCAGACAATGAACCGGTGATTGTTATTGATCCATTCGGTTCGATCACTGGTCGATAAAATATTACGGAAATAATTATATTTAATTTTTAAATATATATAATATTTTAATATTATAATAATTAAAATTTTTAATTAATATAAAAAAAATATTATTTGAAAAAAATTTAACGTACTTAATTTTAATTATTTTTTAAAAAAATAATACTATTTCACAATTTATTAATTATAAATAAATAAAAAATAATATTTCATATTAATTTAAGTAATTATTCATTTCTTACTTTAATTCAAAGTAAAAATACATTCTTCTATACTAAATATTCAATATAATTTAAGAAAGATTAAACGAAATAAAACAATAAATTAAACATAAACAGTTATATATAACTACCATTTCATTAAATTTCAAAAAAATAAATTCATATTTCAAAAAATTACATGTCCAAAATCTTTAATCATAATTTTTAACTCATTTTTTTCTCATTTTTTTCACTTTTTTTATTCGTAAAAAAATATAAAATTAAAAAAAATCAAGTGAACTAATTGAACCGATTTGATTTTAACCGATTTTTGATCAATTTTGATATCCACTGATTTTTATACTTCAACTAAACCAGACTGACCACCGATCGGACAGACCAGTCTGATTTGGTTTTCAAAGCATAGGTTCAAAGCAATGGGGTTAATATATATTGGTACATCTACGAGAATATGAATGGGGCGTTTACTTTGTCAACTGCCCGTTTTGTTTTATTTTCATTTTTAATTTTTATTATTTTTAAAATTTGAAAAATTAAGTAAAAATAAGTTGTAATAAATTTGTATTTAAATAGATTATTGAAAAAATAATGATTATATTGGATTAGTAAATTGTAGGTAGAGATCAATATAAATAATATAATAGAAAGAAAATATATATAGGTTATTAAAAATATATTTTGAAAATAATGTGGGGTAAAAATATTTAAAAAGTTATATATTTTATTTTTAAAATAATAAAAAATATAAAAATAAACTTTGAAAATGAAACCAAACGAGTCTCTCTCTCCCTCAATATTTTTTTTTTAATTTTCTTCCTTTCTACGTAAATGAAAAAGAATTTTGTTGACCCAATATCTTTAGAAACAGATAATCCTTAATTTTTTAAAATTAAGTTGGGTTAAAAGAAAAGAAAGCCTATGATTATTTATGGGGTAAAACTTTATTTTTATGTGTTTAAAACATGAGATAGAAGAGAGGCTGTGTTTGAATATTAGACTTTAAAATGGGTCTCTTGGACATTTTTTAAGGCTGTTTAAGAGACATTCTCTGTTGCCTTATCAATAACTTGTGCCATTTTAAAAGAAAATTTATTTTATACAAAATTTTCAAAAATACAGTTTTTATTTTGAAATAATAAATTCTGTTTTGAACCACTATTAAAGACCGACGAGTTCCCTCTTTCATGCGTAATTAAGGAAGTGAATTCATCAGTTGGACTTGTTAGCAGTGATATATACATACATATATTAGTTGTACATATAAGTGTGTATGCTTTCGCTACAATAGTAATAAATCTTTATTATTTAAAATATGAGCATTATAGGAAACTCCAACCCCTTTAATAGGCAAATAGTTAAAAATACTTAATAAAATTTCTCTTCAAGAATTGATTCATTCATTATATAAAGCCCTCACTCTTTGTGTCTATCTACATTCATTGAAGTAAATGACAATCAGTCAAGGATTGGAACGTTAATTTTATGATTCTCTTATTACATCCACAAATACAGGTAGATAGAAATAACGACGAATTATCAAATGAATGAATGACATATTCTATCAAAATTTGTATCAAAACTAAAATGTAATGTGATATTATAAAAATTATTTTATTTAAGACATAATTTAATTTAAACAATGAGTTTAATCAAACTAAATGAAACTCCTATAATAGGTTAATACTTGAAAATGCTTAATAAAAATTCCTCTTCAAAAATTGATTCATTCATTATATAAAGCCTTTGGTCTTTGTATCTACGTGCATTTGTTGATATAAATGACAATCAGTGAAGGATTGGAACGTTAATTTTATTATCCTCTTATTACAGCAACAAATCTACGTAAATAGAAAGAACGAAGAATTTATCAGATGAATGAATGATATATTCTATCAAAATTTGTATCAAAACTAATATGTAATATGATATTATAAAAATTATTTTATTTAAGACATAATTTAATTTAAACAATGAGTTTAATCAGACCACATTAAATTATTTTTAATTTAACTTTAATTTAAAGACTATGTAATATTTATGAAATCTTTATTATTCAACAAAAGAGTATTATAAGAGACTTCAACTCCTATAATAGGCAAACAGTTGAAAATGCTTAATAAAAATTTTTATTCAAGAATTTATTCATTCAGTAGATAAACCTTCAGTATGCATGTCTATCTACATTCGTTGATATAAATGACGATTAGTCAAGGATTAGAATGTTAATGAAATGTTTTATTCAATCAAATAAGAAAGAGATTTAGATTTTACTTTTTCATTTATGTTAGGATCATTGAATGTGCCTAAGTAAAACTTATGGTACTTAAATTAATATTTCAAAGTTGGTAGATAAAAGAATTAATAGATTATCGAGTTATATATACTCATACACTAATGGTGGCTAATCTTACAATGGGTTTTCTAGGTTTCCGTACTCATTTTTTAACCATTCATAGTAGTTTGATTTAATCCTCACTTTCAAATCATCATAACAGTGAAGAATCATGATTATTACATGGCTCTTCCATAGAAACCATCTTCTTTTAAAATTAAATTATGAAAAATAGAATCAAAATTATTATACTAAATGATCAAATTAAACTTATTAATTACCATAAAGAAATTAAAATTCATCTTTTCCTTACATTAAACTCTAATTCAATTAGAACAAAATTGTTAAGTTGCATTTTTGTCTTTTTATTCGTACAATTTCCCCTAGTGATTAATAGTAAAAATGCTTAATTGTTGGGTTTTAACTTTTATTTTATATTTGGTGAAGCAAATTGAAGATTCAAGCTAAATTTAGTTGAAAATCCAGCATTTGAAATGTTTGGAGCAAAGATTGCATTCCCAAGGAAATGAGGAACCGAAGAAGGAAATAATTTAAGTGTGGGCATGTCTTGCTTCCCAAGACTATTATGTAAATTTGATTTGGAAGCATTCAATGTATTTTGGTAGTTGTATATATTTGGAATATTTTAATTTTGGTTTCTTTAATTAGAAAATTTTGAGTTTTGCTATTCTAATAGGACTCTTATTAGTTTTCTAATTGCATTAGCAATAGTAGGCTATTTATATGGAATTCAGTATTTTTCATAGGAAGTTTTTTCATTTTTTCATTCAACATATTTTATTTTTCCTGTATTTTTCTCGCAGACATGAGTTGCTAAACTCTTCTTCTAGTATAAAGGATATCGAAATTTTGGTTCTTCAATATTTGTGAGATCTAAATAGTTTTATTCATATTTCTTATTTCTTGGGTATTTATCTATCTTCTATTTTCACTACAATTGTTAAGTTTATTGAATTTAGGGCCCAAATTTGATAGCTTAGAATCATTGTTTTGTCAATTAGAATATTAAATCCATATTTGTTTAATTTTTCTAATACTTGTGGCAAATAGCATAGTTATACGAGGTGATATGCATGATTTATATTATGTGGACAAATAATCTAGTCTAAATGAACCCCACTTGTTTGTGTTTGTTAGCTAGGGTTAGGTCTCTCTGATTTTAATGCTGTAGATAAATTAAATTCTAGAAACATTTCTTTAGGGTTGTTTATTGGCAGGGAAAATAACTAATGAGCTTCTTTTAGTTATCGAGATAGTAAGGACAAATTGGTCATTAGGGCGTTCAAGTAACTATAATTAGTCTATTAAAAAAAGGAGAATTAATCTTTGCATTAATGATTAGATCTAAGAAACAAATTGAGATTTTTACCTTAGGCTAGATTCCATTCTTATTGATTTCTTATTTTACTTGTGATTTATTTTACTTTTAAGATTTTAAGTTTTCATCTTATAAAAATCCCCACTTCTATTTTATTTATTTAGTAAACTTGAAAGAAACAAAATTTACCAATTCTTGTAGAATATAACTCTACTCAGTACTGATTAAAAATCATATTTCTAGAGTAAGAATTTGTTTTTGTTGGCTTCGACACCCATAAAATTTTGGTGAAGTTCTAGGGAATGGTGTCAAATAATTTTGTTTCTTTTTAATGTCTCGATCTTCTTGTATAGGTGAATTTCAATACGATCTTGAGATTGAGAAGATAGCTCATAGTTTGCAAAAGAAGACTAGATTGCAAAAGAAAGGCGAATTGTCACCTTCGGATTTCGATCTAGATACATCTAGTTTAGCCAATTCTAGCGATTTTGAATAAAAGGAAATAATGGCCCGAGAAAGAACTTTAAGGGAGTTAACTGAATCGAATTTGACTCAACAACCACTTTGTATTGAATATCCTTGTCATATCCCAAAATCAAACCATACAGTCTAGTCTCAAGGTGAAACTCAATCCCAAATACATGAGTCGCCAATCAAAATATTAATCATAAATAAACTTCAAACATTTCTAGTAGTAAAATAAACCTCAAACATATAAAAACTCGAAATATCTAATTTTATCTTCACCTAAAAATCCGTGAAAGTGACTAATAAGCGAATACTTGCTATCTTCTTTTTGAATGACTACTTAGTGTACTTGGATATTTTCTTTTATTGATTTAGGCTTATTCTGATAAGATGGTGAATCAAAGCCCTCATAAGTCGGTTGGTGGTTTAGATGCTTCACTTTAACAATGAAGAATAGTTTTCAAGAGCTTAGGTTACAATTTTAGATATGAAATAGGCATATGATATTGGTATAAAAACCTTAGGTCAATAATTGAAACTTGTTTGGATTTATGAGAAAATTATTTTATTAGAATGAGGAGGAATTGAAAAATGAAATGGAAGAAGTAGAATCTTTACCGCAAGGAGTGGCATCTATTTGGGAAGCAAGAGTGAAGATACCATGGAATGTGAATTGTAAAACTTGGTGCACAAATCCATACATATTTGTTACATACAATAGATATACTACCACTAAGGGTTGAGGATTTTAGTAGGAATTGAAAGGGTAAGGATGTGTATGTACATATGACTTTTTGAAAGTTAACAAGACATAGTAAACATGGTGCACAGGATTGAACATTATGTTATTTATGACTATCCCTATCATGGAAGCGCGAGAGAATCAATTTACAAGCAGGAAAGGCTTATATCAATAAACTCATAGGGGGATGAACCTTGCAAATCTATTTCAATTGGACTTGATTTGTTAAACTTTTGAGACTTCTTGGAGATTTAAGTCACTATATATATAAATATATAATTGTACTAGAATATTTTTATGGTCCTTATTTTGAGATATGAATCAACTAGGAATTCGGGTGAACTTAAGATGTCGGATTATAAGTTTCTGGACATATTTTGGCATAAAGGACAATTATTTGAATTTTGGAAAGGAATGCTACATGGAAGCATGCTCCCCTAGGATTCTAGTTTTACATGATCAGTTTTTCTAATGGATTTTTTTTCATGGTTATTGATTGAAGTTGGAAAGATGCCAAACCTAAGAATTGTGGGTCTATCTTTTAGGTGTTTATAGCCACTTGAATCACCTCAAATTTGACTAATATGGAGTAAGATATGACCAAAATACAAAGATGTGTCGACTTAGAAGATACATGACCTTAATTTTTCAAAAATGGATATTAGTGACAGCTTTAATACTTTTTCCAGACATAGCTAAGCAAAATGATCAACATAAAAATTTTAGGTCTATTTTGTAGGTTTCCTATTCCACCTAAATCACCTCAATCCGATATATACAGGGAAAGTTATGATCAAAATACTAAGATATATCAAGTCTAAAAACTCAGGATTTTGATTTCCCAAAAATAAATAGTTTTGACTCTTTTAATACTTGATCTCAATAGAATTAAGTAACATGATCAACATAAGAATTGTAAATCGATCACTTAGATATTTATATCCATCTGAATCACTTCAATCCAATACATAGGTAGAAAGTTATGAGTAAAATATAAAGGTGTTGCATGACAGAAAATACATGGCTCCGATTTTCCTAGAACAGAGTATTGTAATGCCTTTTAATATTTTATTTTGATTTAATTTGGTAAGATGATCTACATATTAATTGAATATCTGTATCTTAGGTTTTTACACCATTTAAATCACTTCAATCCAATACACAGGGAGAAAGTTATGACTAAAATACTAAGATGTGTCAAAGTAAAAAATAAATACAGACTTTGATTTTTTGATAGCAGATATTTGTGATACCTTTTGTGGCTTGATCCTGATGAAACTAAGTAAAGTGGTCAACATATGATTTATAGCTCTATCTATTGGGCTTCTATAGGCACTTGAACCACCCTAATCCAATATACATGAAAAAAGTTATAGCAATAGTAGTGAGATATGACAAATTTGGGACATCCTATACTTCAATATATCATCGTCTAAATTTTCTTCACATTTAAATATGAAGCTTAAGCTCAATTTTAGACCTTGACATTGGTTTACTTGTCTTGCAATATCAACATAACAGCTTTAGGTCTCCCTTTTAGTTTTTTAATACCTCAAGAAAAAAAAATTAAAATTATATGAGGAAAGCCATCCAACCTTTGAACTACAGAGATGATAAAAGAAGATATTTGTAATTTAATGTTGGGGATATGGTATTTTTGAGGATGTCACTTAGGAAAAGGTTTGTAAGGATCGACAAATGAGGAATATTAAACTCTTGATATGTTGGTCTTTTGAAATAATGGAGAGAATTGGAGCAGTAGCTTAATGAATTCTTCTGCCACCAAACGTTATAGGGATACTAGTGTATTCCATGTATCACAACTAAAGAAGTTTTACCCAAACCCCACACATATATTTCAGTATGAGGATTTATCACTTTACGTATGAAGAGAGATCAATCCAAATTCCTGAACAAAAATGCAAAAGTTATGCATAAAGAGACCTTGTTGTTAAAGATTCTCTTGAGGGACCATAATATAGAGGAGGCTATGTGCAAAAGCGAGGAAATATTAAAATATTTCTTGAAACTCTTCCCTAAGTCAGGTTAGAATTTGGGGACTAAATTCTTTTAAGGGGGGTTGAATGTAATGCCCCACAATTTTATTTCGTATTAACTATTATTTTACCTTATCTAATTTTATTTATTATTTCAATTAAAGAAATAGTAATATATAAATACCATTTCCTTAAAAAATCGAAGAATTAGCATTTACTTATCTCATAGTCTATTATTTTTGAGATCATATAAGATAAATATATGTATATATACATAGATATACTAATTAAGAGATTATAAAACTTAATTATACTTTATTAGTCTTATGATGTTTCTAGGAGTCTTGAATTTCCGACATTGTATAGATTAATAGTAATAATAAAAAAAATGTATTGGACCTGGATCCTAGTCAACCTAGTAGGATTATAATTAGAGTCCTCCCTAAATTAGATCACCACTTATATATATATATATATAAATATGTAATTTCTACAGAAAACCAAAAACCTAATTACATAATTAGCCAATAAAAAAAAGAAAAATGAAAAAGGGGAACCCGAGAGAAAAAGAGGTTGATGGCTGAAAGTCTCTCCTCACTATCAACTAGTACACCTCTCAACTTCAGAACAATTGAGAGAGAATGGTGAAACTTTAAGCATTAATAGTCAATAGTGATAATTTAAGCATTGTTTGTGTATTGAGAAAGAATGGTGAAACTTTAAGTATTAATTGTTAATGGTGATAATTTAAGCACTGTTTGTGTTAGTATTAAACTTGTAGAAATCATTAGGATGGCAGTAAAAAAATTTTCGTCCCTTAATATATAATTAACGACAACTAATTTTATATTATTACTTACTATTTTTTGCACTATTTTTTCTTTTCTTGTAGTAAATATTTCATGCAAATTATTTTGTATCATTTCGTAATTAGTCAATTAAAAATATATAATCTAATTTAAATAGTATGATACAACTACTTAAACATTAATACAAATGATCATCCCTTCAAATTTCAAATTTAACATTTAACATAATAAAAAAATTTCACCACATTAAATATCCAACATGATCTTATATAAATTAAACAAAATGACCGACAGGAGGAATGTGGAAGAAAGACAAGAAGAAGTGATTTGAAAAGTGAGAAAGAAAAAGCTCTAGTCTCTACTCTCTAGACTGTAGCCAATAGTCAGCTTTTTATTAGTTATTTTTCTTCTGATTTTATAATATATTAACTTATTTTTATTTGTAATTTCTAGAAGGAGACAAAAAAAGGAAAGCAAGAAAAAAGAGAACAATAAAAAATTGATCAAATCGGTACCGATTCAATCGATTCTTGACAGATTATTACTGGTCAATTTTTATGTTGAAATCAACTCAAATTAGCCATCAATTTTGACCGACCAATTGGATATGATTTTCAAAACATCGTAAAAATATGCAACATTAAGATCAAATTGCCAGAAATAGTTGCTGGCATTTTTGTTCTCTTTCTTGTGGACATGTAAACTTCTTGCTTCTGCCTGCATTTGACCCTTTTTATGGCCGAGTCTGTGCTTCTATTTCGTAGGAATAATTTGGGAGAATTTCTTACTTTTAGCCCTAATTTTGGCAGACGAGAAGAATATGTGAAAAGGGAGGCAATAAAAATTGTGTACTTAAATAAAGTTATATTCGTCAAGATGCATTTATATACACTACAATATTTTGTGAACTCTATTTTCATGTACTAACCCTCTTTCATGGGACCATATAACTCAAATTGATTTTCACAAACCAGTTGATCATGATAGTATTGTCGCTTACATTTTTGTTTTTCTTGTAGTGAATTTAAAACAATTCCAAATTTAGAGGACAAAAACGTTCCTTAAAAAAATCACATACAAATTCTAACCACCTGCCAATCCATAAAAAGCCATATATATTATAAAGGAATTTTTTTTGATTCCTGCGTCTAGCTCGTCAAACTATGGTTGCTCAAGGATTTTTAAAAACCATATCAAATGACAGATAGTACAACGTTAGAGGAGGTTGGCACAAGAGTATTTAAGGGATTTTATTGATAAAAATTTAATTTTAAATGTAAATGAAAGTCTAATGGGATTGTTGTGACTTGAAACAATCAAATCTTAACTATGAAATAATAGTAAAGAAAATTCAATGTAATTTTAACAACAAGATTTAACGTGGTTTGGTAATATGTCTAATCCACTCGACAAGGAAAAAGAATTTTATTGATCTTAAATCAAAATGCAAATACAAACTTGAATCCCACAAATCTCACGAGAACACCCAAGACCTTCGTTTTATACTCCGTTTTTGAGAAATTATCTCAAAAGCAGTTAGAAACCACCGTGTATTTGTCTCATATTAAATTCCGGAAGAAAACATGTATTTATATCTGTGAAGGAGAGTCCTGGTCGAAGTCAACTTGTGATGTGCGTCGGGGCTCACATAATTTGCGCCCCAGCGCAAACTTTCTGTCCTCCACACGCTGCAGCAAAAATTGGGCAGAAACTTTACGCTGGGACGCAAAAAACTTGCACCCCGGCGCAAAGTTACTGTTCACTGCATGTGTTTTTCGGCCCCTTGCTCCGTTTCGCTCTATTTTTATTCTCTTCTTTGTCAATTTAGCCCAAATTTCAAAACAAAATCAACAGGGATAATAAAATTCTGCAACATATAAATGTGTGTATATATATATATATGTGATCTGTCAACTGAGAGGCTCACATGCATGATCGGAGTAGCCTGTTGACACTAATTTTTCAATTCCAAGTTGTCTAATAATATATATTGCTTTAACAACCATCACACTTATTAATATATATTTCTGTAACAACCAGCAAAATATTTGATTAGCCATTAAACATTGTCTGAGTCCCCATATATAATGTCACTTTCGGCAGCGGCGTTTGTGGGAAGTCGATCTGGCAAAACAAATAGTTAAATTATCAAAAGTGTTCTTCGCAAGTCACCATTTATATAGTTAAGTCTTCCTTAAGTACTATTAATCTGCACTTTTCGAAAACTTAAGAGCCTCATTAGCCACTAGCCAGCCTGTTATACTAATTTTCAATTCCAATATGTATTTCTTTAGATCTAGCCAGCCTGTTAGCACTAATTTTTCCAATTGCAAGTTATCCACTAATATGTGTTTCTTTAAATCCTACCAACATCATGTTTACCTAACCATCAAACCTTTTGGCCATTAAACATTGTTTCAGTCCAAATTAAATAATGTCACTCTCAGAGAGGCGGCTTTCGTGAGAATTAACCCTCCCAAAGCAATTAGTTAAATTATTGTGATTGATCTTTATAAAAGCCCTCTTGGCAAGACTCCATAGGTATCCAGTCCCTCAGATATCATTCTTGCCTTTTCATTTTCAGTACCTACACTACTTCCATATTATCATAGAGAAAGAGATATATGGCAGCTTATGCATCTTTAGAGGATGTTTGGGTGAGCTTATAAGCTCCTCAAAACATCTTATAAGATGTTTGGGAGCTTATAAGATTGCAAAATATGTTTAGTAATTTTTTTTTAAAAAGAGCTTATAAGCTTTCAAAATTAAATGTTAAGAATTTATAAGTTCTTTTTAAAAAAGTAAGAAGTTCCTAACTCATTTTGAAAATCTTAACATGCTAGCTGAATTTTAATCATATTAATTATAAAATTGTTATTATTAACATCTTATAAGCTCAAAGATCTTATTTTATTCAAACGCTTTAACAATTTATTTTTAAAAAAGATATAATATTTTATAAGCTCCAAAAACAGCTTATTAGATGTAAGAACTTATAAGATCTTTTGAATAAGTTTAGCCAAACACCCTCTTAGTTTCTCTTATGCATATTATAAAGAAGATTCAAAACCATCCTTGTCCCCTTATTTCTATTGACAAATCCCAGGCTGAATCTCTCATTGAAAAGGTTGCTTTCTTGCAAGATTTTCTTGAAGTTTATTCCCATTTTGACAATGAGGAAGCAGATGGCCTTCAGAGTCGCATTTCAGAAGCAGCTTGTGTGGCTGAAGACATAATTGAATCCCATGTTGTGGATCAAAATTTTGCTCAATCCACAAGTATTACTCAGGGGGAAATTGTCACGCCCCAAATTCGAGACATAACACGGCAGTGCCCTTAAGACCAAAGACTCAGAGACACTAAGCCTCAAATCCAATAGAGCTTGCTGAATTCCCACAATATTATTAAACAATTTCCCAAAACAAATGATCACAAAAAATAACTTGTCTTAACAATTTAACATGAGTAACCAAGTCCCAAAGAAACTTTCCTAAACAACTAACTAGGAATCTTAAACATCAAATAACCTAATTTAAAGTGCCAATCTCTTATCATCATCCCCCAAACTGCTCATCTTCCTTGTCCTGAACTAAGTTTTCTACAAAAGATGGATTAATAACTTATAAGCGACACTTCACCTAGTAAATAAATTTCATTTCTCTTTCTACCGGATTTGAGTAGGTATAAATATCATAAAAAAAATAATTGAAAACAAATATTTACTTTGCAGAAATATAACGGTTGATATAAAAATATTCAATATTTGCAGATGAAAAATTCTACAATAAATACCATTAGATCTAAAAGTTCAATAAAAAGAACATGTCATTTATTTTTGATGCATATATAAATCATTCGTGCAGAAAATATTTTCAATAGAAAAAGAATAGAGATTTACTTACACCAAAAATCTTAAAACCCAAAGATTTGATCTACCACTTAGGCATTGGACGTTTGACTAGATACCTTATAGGAGTCAAAAACTATCCAAATAGAGTTCTAAGATGATGGGAAGACCTCTAGAATTATCCATCTATCCATAAATCCGAAAATTTCATGAAAATTAATTTTTGTCTTCTTTAATTTAACAATCATGGACCCAAACCCATAAATACTTGATAATAATTTATGGGCTTATTTTCTACACTACTTGTGGACTTAATCATAACTTAAAAATGAATTAAATAATTTGGGCTGCTATTACGCCTAACTTATAAAATAGAAATACCATTTATGGGCTTATATATATTTAATACTAGTTATGGGCTAAACAGCTTAAACTGAATTAAATAGTTCAGGCTAACTAATACATTCCAAATCACTAATTAAATATGGGCCAAAGATTAATATTTCCTTCGCCATAAATTGGTATCTGTAGTAACTATCTTAATCCTTAACATAAAACTCAATATATAAAGTTCCCATCAAATAACTGACTTGATAAATTCTACCTCTTCAATAACAACCAAGCAATCATTAATAAACAAAAATCAAAATCAACATAGGATCATTTATAACCCAAAAAGAATTCAATTTATATTCCATATTTATTTTCAATTAAAATCCTTTGAATGTTGGTCGAGCCCAAATAAATTGTACACTCAAATTTTAGGAGAAAAGCAACCCAATAATATCATTGGAGAAACAAAATCAACTAATATCAATTCATTATTTCTACCATCAAATATCGTATCCATGCTATTATAATTCATATAAGGACTTGGGTTATTATAGAAATTCTCTTCTATCAAGGTCTACAAAAGATGGTGGAAGATATGGATGGTATCAAGAAGAAGGTGAAGGAGATTCGAGAGAAGATGGGAACCCAAGATCAGTTGCACAGAAATTCATCTCTTGATGTTTCACAAAGATCTCCTTCCACAGGGCAGAACACCATGGATAGGTTTGATGCTGTCCTAATTCAACTCATGGATAAGCTGACCGGGCAACAAGCTAGACGCTAGATCATCCCAATTGTCGGCATGGGCGGTATTGGTAAGACTACACTTGCGCAAAATGTTTATTCAAAACCACTTATTGTGCAACATTTTGATTGTCGTGCTTGGGTTACAATATCTCAAGAATATAATGTGTGTGAAATTCTATTCGAACTTTTTTGTCAAATAAGCTAAGAAAAGAGGGAAACATTGAGTGGAAAGAGTGAAAAAGATTTAGGTGTACAATTACACAAAACTTTATCGAGTAGAAGGTATTTGATTATAATAGATGACATATGGAGTAATAGGGTATGGGACAAGGCAAAGTTTTTCTTTCTAGATAATAATAATGCAAGTAGAATAATGATAACTACTAGGCTATCCAAGGTGGCTTTGGATATAAGCGGCACTAGTGGTCTTGAGATGAATTTTCTAGATGAGGAAACAAGTTGGAAACTATTTTGCAAAATTGTACTTGGAGAAAAAAGTTGCCCTCTTGACTTGGATGAAATTGGGAGGGAGATTGCCAAAAATTGCAAAGGACTTCCTCTGTCAATTGTCATGATCGGGGGGCTTCTAGCAAAGTCCAAACCAACAAGAAAATATTGGGAATCTATTGTAGAAATTTTAAATTCAATTGTGAATTTAGAGGATAACAAACATTGCTTAAAAATATCGCACACGAGTTATCACTAATTACCAGTTCATTTAAAGCCCTGTTTTCTTTATATGGGAGCTTTTCCTGAAGACATTGCGATTCGTTCCTCTATTCTTATCAAGCTATGGGTTGTTGAAGGATTTCTAAAACCCATAAATGGCTAGAGCTTGGAAGAAATTGCAGAAGAGTGTTTAAAAGATCTTATTGATAGAAATCTCATTTTAGTTCATGAACGGGCGATTAGTGAAAAAATAAAATATTGCAAGATCCATGATCTATTGTGGGATCTATGTTTAAGAGAGGTTGAGAAAGAAGCATTGTCTTAACATTGCACATGGTGGCCTGAATACCCAACGCCGAATTGCCATTCATAGTAGCACAGGATTAGACGAGGAACATCACAATGTACTCTTTGATGTTGTGCAATCTGCATCACTTGCTCACTCTTGGATATGCGATTTTTGGGGATTTTTACTATTATTGAATTCTAGATTGTTGAGGATATTAAGAGCAGTTAATGAAGGAAAATATCCTCCGAAGGCTATTTTTCAGCAAGTCAACTTATGACACCTTGAGATCGATAGTGTTTCTTATCAAGATTTCACATTTCCTTTTTCAGCCTACCTCCTTTGGAATCTACACACATTAATTGTCCAGGGTACGGAGAAAGATATTATTGCACTAGTTGAAATTTAGAAAATGCCTCAACTTAGGCATGTGGAGTTCACTTTCCTCTATCTCCCAGATCATCCTAGTATTCAGATGGATGGGGGAGATGATTGTGTTCTTGAGAATCTATAGATGCTCTCGAATGTAATAGATCTCAGGTTTAGTGAAGAGGTACTTAAGAAAATCCCCAATATCAAGAAATTGCGAATATCTTATTTCGAATTTGAGGAAGAATTAGGCTCACACTATTATCTCAACAATCTTGGCCGTCTACATAAATTGGAATCCCTTTATTGCGTCTTTTCTATGGAAGAGGAAGTATGCCTGAGAAATGATTTGCCGTAGAATCTCACCTTCCCACATTCTCTCAAGAAGTTGACTTTAACAGGCAGCTATCTCCAATGGGAAGACATGGCTACAATGATAGGTCCATTACCCCTTCTTCAAGTGCTCAAAATGGAAGCTGCTGCCTTCATAGGATCCAAGTGGGAAACAGTTGAAGGGCAATTCCTCAACCTGAAAGTCCTGGAAATTGGAATTTTTATAGATCTGGAAGAGTGGATCACAGACAGCACCCACTTTCCACGACTTGAGAACCTTGTCCTTAAGCACTTACTTGACTTGAAGGAGATTCCTTATGGTATTGGAGAAATACCAACTCTTCAATCAATTGAGTTGAATTATTGTTGCGATTCAGTAGTGATTTCTACAAAGGAATTACAAGAGGCACTTGGCGATGTAGACTGGAAAGTCCAAGTTCAAGAAAAATCAAATCAGAAGAAGGAGTTCATGGAGAGCTTGGCAATAGTGTTCAAAAAACTAGACCGTTCATTAAACCAAAAAGCTTATCGGTTCATGGTTCACTAGTTCAACCGTTGTTCGGACCGTAGTTAAACCGTAATTGAACCGTGACATCATAATTATGAAATATATAAATTTATATTATATATATTACTTAAAAATTAATAAAATAAATATAAAATATAAAGAGCTTAAAGGATATTATCTAGTATTACAATCCAAATTTCACAATTCATATTATAAATAATTGCAATAATTTAAATATATCAAGTCTAAAATCTAAAATAGAGAGTGTGCAAGTTAATTATAAATTCTAAACTCTAAATTAAAGCTTATTTTTTACTTTCAGATAGCTTGTGAAGTGTACCTTAACCTTCAAATTTTGTATTTAGACCCAAAAAAAATTTAAAAAAAATAATTTTATTAAAAAATTAAATAAAATACCTGTCCGGTTCAATTGAACTGTGAACGGTTTGATGGTCCGACCGGCTGGTTTGAACGGTTTTTACAAAATATGATATTTTTTTTATTTTTTCGATTTTTTGAGAAAATCGAACCGGTTCACCGGCCGGTCCGGTTCGATTTTTTAAACAGTGCTTGGCAAGCAATTGTTTTCTAGTTGACTGGTCCAATTTGTGGTGACTCATTCATACTTTCTTTGTTTCTCTCATGAACCTACAGAGGATGTCTCAAGTCTGGTTGATTGTTTTGTTTAGTAATGGATTGATTTTTTTACTTTTCCTTTTGTTACTTTTTTTCTTTTTTATTTAATTTGTATTCAAACTTATAATATGTTATGTGGTAATTAAAGCTTCCTTTTCTTTCTTCTCTTAAGTTGCACTTAT